>PVHP010003714.1:0-76518 GCA_004024765.1 Zapus hudsonius
TTTTCTACTTTCTCAGTCTATACCTGAAAGTGCATAATATTAATTTCTTTTATAGTCAGCATATGTTTACTTAGGACCAACTAATACACAGTCCAGGAGTTATCATGTTGCCTTGTTTTACTCAATTATGTATCAATTTTGTAAGTTTTATAGAATAGAAACAACTGTGCTGTTCTTTTAATGTACGTTAATTGTCACCATTTATTTAAAATATTTAATATTATTTTATTTATTTCCCTAATATAGAATATTCCTTGGTAAGAGAATCCCATGTGTAGTTTCTCCTACCAAGTTTTACTTCCAGTCATCATTCAAAATGAGAATCTAATGGCCATTTTTATTCTAAAGACTAATTTCTTGAACAAGCCTTTGCTTTGAGATTAGATTTTATAGTATGCTCCCTTATTCCTGGAAGATGAATATATTTAATATTCTTTAAATTGCATCATATTTTTATGAAATCTCAAGGGATCCATTCTTATATGAACCAAGCATTATTGCATAATTATTGCCTCAAATATCTTAAATGATGACTAATTAAATATACATAAAATAATTTATCAGTAAAAAATTACAGCATCTCGTTTTCTGTTTCCTCTTGAAAGTGCTGGTGTTCCTGCAGAAGGTGCCTTCAGGAGCAAGTGTCACAGAACAGAGAACATGATTTAGCATTCACATTGCATGGTGGGGAAGATTCATGTGTTAACTAGACAAATGCCGTGACCTTACAAATTTGCCTCTTGGTTTTACTAACAAAGAGGGAAATTGTGGCTCTATCTTTGTATGTACCAGTCACTAAGGTTAAATTTTGACTTCATTATTGACTTTGAAAAATTAATTGATAAAACCAGCATTTGTCTCTTCAGTAACTGTGCACATTTTACAAGTTGTGTTCTGTTCTATTTCTCCAGCTGCCTCATTTCTAAGATGAATTGCAGTCCTTATCCATTTGTACTCTTCTCATGGGGAAACCTTCTCAAAGTGTTCTTCTTCACCTATTGTTTAATACAATGTCTCCAGCTCTGGGTTAGGTCTACCCACTTTCAAAAAGGCAGACAAGAAGCTGGAGAGAAGGCTTGGTGATTAAGAGTGTTTCCTACCTGAGCGTCAGGGCTCAAAGGGGCAGAAACTACCTAAGTTTTAATCTCTAGAACCCACACTAACAGCTGGGCCTGGCCATACATCACTGTGACCTGTGTCCTGTGGGGATCAGATACCTGAGAATCACAAGGACTCCAGAATCAGTAAGAGACTTCTCTGAAGGAAAACCAGGCTGGTGAGTGATGGAGCCAGGCACCCAGTGTTCTTCTCTCCAATCACAGTAGGTGAACACATGGGACTGGGACACTGCCTTAGCATATACAGGTGCATGCACCGCACACAGCACACAACACACACAGCACACACAGCGCGCACACACACACACACACACACACACACACACACACTCCAAAAATACTGAATATCAGCAATTTTTAAAGAATAAAAAGATGACTCAATTAACTAAAAACAAAGAGGAAACACTAGGTACACATAGACGATAGATAAGCTAGTTGATATTTAATGCCATGCCCTATCAGAGATTTTCTCTAGCAGGTCTTTTTTGTTGTTGTTAACATTTCATTTATTTTTAGTAATGATAGTGACTTGTTCTAGAAAGACAGTTATAGTACTTATAGTAATGATGCTAACACACTGGTTAAATTAGTTGTCAGCATATGTTCATTTCTCTGTTTCACCCTTATTCTACTTTACTTTGCTGTGCTATTCATTCACATTTGAAATGCACATACACAAAATTATGCCTGAATGGGGTGGGCAGATGCACCATCCCTCACAAATAATTTCACCAAAAATCCATAGCAAGATACACCTTCATTCTTTTCTAACCAAATATGAGCTTAGTATCTACAGCATTTTGGGAATATGTTTGCCTTAAATGAGGACATTTTGAATTTCTCTTTCTTTATGTCATTTCAAACTGTTAAACAGGTTCCTTTCAGAATATGCCTATAGTAAAGCATAGAACAGAAACTATTGCTAAATTCTACTAGGGAGTGATTTAAGCAATATCTTGGCACATGCAGCCCGTTTGCATGTCTTAATTCTTACAGGAACATGGACCTTTGAGTTAACTCTCTATGACGTTTGGATGATGCCGAGTCTTTGTCAGATCTGCTTCATTTCAAAGCTTTTCTTTTTCAAAATCTATATAAACCAGTGTCTAATAAAAACCCTATAGCAGTTTGAAGTATTCATTATTATGATGGCTAAATTTTGTTGTCAACTTGACCTTTTAAGTAATCTTTGGTGGGTCTCTGATGTTTATCACAGGAAGGCAGCCCTTTCATCAGGGGGCAGGATGTAAGGAAGCTCAGGGAAGATGAAAATTAGCATCCCTTCCTGGGAGGGCAGTTCAGGAAGGAAATTCCAGAGACTCAGGAAGACAAGTCTAGGAGAGGGTTGCAAGACCCTACCCTAAGACTTATAAAGAAGAAAGAAATCTCCCTCCTCTCTCACCCACACCTTCCTGCCTGCCTGACTGCTGGTGCTTGTTGTGCATCTCTTTGTCTGTATTGGAATGAAGCTTCCTCAGCATTCTAGTCTGGACTGAAGATCAGTGGCTACATAGAAAGTATTTAGGCCTTCAGTACTAGATTGGGACAGCTGAGGCAACCAGCCATGTAGTCTGAGCAACTACCTATTCCTTGACTTGCAGGCTTGCAGGCTGCTACTGTGGGACGGCCATGAGCTAACCCAATAAATCCCTTTTTTATTACTACAATTCATTCTGTTGGTTCTGATCCTCTAGAGAAGCCTAATAGAAATTTTAACAAAATTTTCCATCATTTCCAGACAATTGCTCACAGTCAACAAATAATTGTAGGAAGACACTTTTAAAAGGGAGAACAAGAGAAATAATGGAGAGAGGGCATATTAGAGTATAACCCAATGGGTATATAAGCAATTATATTATGTTCCTGTTGTAAAGTTCATATTAATATAAATAATTATTTTCAAAAGATAACTAAAAAAGTACTCACACAGTGATAACATAAGTAGCTTTTAGAATTTCTTCTTTAGTTTTCATCAGAGGTTAGAGAAGTCCCTTCTTTCAATTTTTTAAAAATATTTTTTATTTATTCATTTTCAAGCAGAGAGATATGGAGAGAGAGAGAGAGAGAGAGAGAGAGAGAGAGAGAGAGAGAGAGAGAGAGAGAGAGCACCAGAGCCACCACCTTGTGGGTCTGGCCTATGTGGGTCCTGGGGATTTGAACCAGTGGCCTTAGGCACTGGAGGCAAGTGCCTTAACCGCTGAGTCATCTCTCCAGCCCACTTCTTTCAATTTTTGATAGTGACATTTTCATTTTCCCTTTGTTATAATTCTTTCCTCCAATTAGTAAGAGTGGCATGGAATCCTAGATCTGTTATTGAAATGGTACTCACTTCAGTTAGTGTTTACAACTCCTAGGAATTCATGCAAGCATAGACACTATTAGGATGTTAATTCAACCAATAAACTGTTAAACATTAATGAAATTAAACAAAATATTACACAATCGCATGTGTGTGTACGTGCATGGGTAAGTTTTTAATGTGAAAACTTGTGACATATAGCACCTACTCATAACCAATAATAAAATATTCACTTGGATCCAGGACACTCTTGGCTTCTTGGTACAAAGGAAGTCTCATACTTATATGTCACCTCCTTTCCCTACATCTGCCGTCAACATCCAGCCCCCCCACACACATACAAAATTTAAAAACTTATATATAAGGGAAAAGGAAAAACGACTATTATTTAGAAGTAGGAAAATACTTGTTGTCAGCCAGTCTTAACTCTAAATAGGAAGTAAAGGATATGAAGGAACACGTGTACTATTTTGTTTGGTAAAATATATTTTCTGGATTAGCAGCATTCATATTACCTGTGAACATGTTAAAAATGAAGAATTGCAGACCACTGCCCTAAATACAGAATCACAGTATGCCTTTGAACAAGATCTCTAGGTGAATAATGTAAACAATTTTCAATTAATGTCATCACAAGTTTCTTTATCTCAGGAAGTTGATAAATTACGTGGTCCACAACTTTCATGTGCGAGCATGGGTACGGTTATGCTATCTCCATTAATGGATGTGATAAAGAAGGCTACTGGCTTCATCTACTCTGTATTGTTTCAACATTTTTAAACAAGCTACATAAAAATAACAAGAGAGTGTTGAAATCACCATTAATAATAATTAAAACGTTAATAATAAAACATTTGAACATTTCAACTCCACTCAGATACCATATATCATAAAGATTCTTGTGTGACTATAACAAATAAACTAAAATTTAATTTAAAACTGCTATAAGATAAAGAACATATCAAATTGGAGTAAAAGGAGATTTCAGACTCATCCTTCACATGCAAACATACTACACACAAACACACACACACACACACACACACACACACACACAAACGTCAGTCTAAAATAACTGTTCCATCCTTAGTGGACAAAGAGAAGTAGGAACATTGAGCAATTTTCTACTGAGTATTCAAGTATAAAAATCGAGACATTACTAAGAGACATTATAATAATTAGCCATATACATGTTATTTTCTGGGCATGATGATTCTAATGCATCCTTTTTCTGTGGTTTACTTCTTTGCTATTGCCAAAAAAGATAGTCCAACGAAGAGCCATTTTAGGTAAATTTGATTAATAACCCTCACTTCTTTACAAAGCTGGAAGTATAAGAGCCTAGATGGATATTCAACAATGGAAGCAAACAAAACCTTGATATGGTTTATGCAAGAGCCTCTCAACTGAACTATTTGGGCAACAGAGTCTGTGGAAGAAAACAGGATAAGATGAAGATCCTTTAGTATATAGTGTCTTATGAAGAATCTAACAAATATACCCTAACGTCGAGAGTTTTATAGAGGAATCCAGGCAAATCTAGGGAACTATCTGCACCAACTCCTATGGAATAATTTGTTACAAGTAGCTGATTTTTAATAAAGAAAAAACAATTACATGGAGGCACTTTGTATCACAGTGCTGTTAATTAGCATGCTGTCATGGTTCAACTGCTTCTTCATGATGCCCTTATTTACCAGGAAAATTACAATCTGAGGACAAAATCCCTTTGATTTGGTTAAACTTTGCAGGCATACAGTTACTCTTCAGAGACAGAAAGGTGTTATTTAATCAAATTTAGCAAGAGCCTCATAGATATTCTTTGAAATGCACAACCAATAACATGCCCAATTCTCCATGAGCTTGTTTAACAGGTTACCGTTGCCTACCCTGAGTGATAATTGAAACACAATGAATTGCTTTGACATCAAAATTCATTTTGAAATGAGCACAGAAGTTTGAGAAAACATTTTTTAATTAGTTTCCTTATTGTTTTCTGTGTTTCGTGTATCCCTCTACCTAGTTCCACAAATTCTCTGAGTCAGCATATATTTTTAGTTCCATTTTATATGACAGGAATATAGAGTACCAAAAGACTGGTGGGCTGAATTTTCATACTCCACACCATAGATTTCAAATAAATAACAATGGTATGAGTGAAATGTCCTTGACACGTGAATACACCTAGTTGAATGGTATCCGGATGCTATCTTCTGAGCATGTCTACATCCTTTATCTTCATGAATTTTCCTGTATTTTTTCAGAAACATAGTAGCATACTTTGCTTCCAAATGCACATATTTATCCTCTCTCTCTCTCTCTCTCTCTCTCTCTCTCTCTCTCTCTCTCTCTCTCTCTCTCATTTTTTTGAGGTAAGCTCTATTTCTAGCCTAGGGTGATCTGATCTGGAATTCACTATGTATAGTCTCAAGCTGGCCTCCAACTCATGACAATCCTCCTCCTACCTCTGCCTCCCAAATGCTGGGACTAAAGGTGGGCACCATCACACCTAGCTCATGTAATCTCTCTTTTATTTTTAAGATTTCTTTGTGAAGCTATTATCTACAGAGAACTGGTAAGCAGACTGCCACATTTCATAAGGGTAAATAAAATGGACATAGAAAGGTCACCAGCAGAATCAACTAGGGATGGTTGATGACAGTAACGAAAGTATTTTCACAATGACGAAAGCAGACGGATCATTGCATGTTTGTCAGGATAACACACCACACAGATTTGTCAGGAAGCGTAGCAGTGATGGGGAACAGGCAGGCAGTCATGTAGAGAAAATCAGACTAAGTTCTTGGTTAATCTCTGACTTGAGTGAAGTAAATAATAATATAGAGGTTCATATTCTAATTATTACCTTTGAAGAAATAATATAACTTCTACAAACATTTTTGGGTCTTACCCTACTTTTATTTACATATTTTGAAATTGCAGCCTTTTCCTTCATCTTTACCCTCTTTGGGGGAGGATGGTATAAAAAGCACATTTCCTCTGCTATGTATATTATTCTGTGATTATTCTGTAATTCTGTGTTAAGTTGCCAGTTTGTTAAAATTGAGTAGTGCATATTGAGGATCTTAAGCTGAATTAATTTTCTCTCTCAAATTCAGAAGTTCACGATCAAGGTTCTAGTCTTAGATTTTGGTGAGCCCCCTTTGGCTGGCTTGCTGATGCTACCTCCTCACATGACCACCTTTCCTCTCTACAAAGGCTGAGTGGAGTTGGAAGAAGGATGTTGGTGACCCTTCTAATTTTGATAGTGACACCAGTCTTAACTGATCAATTTTAGAACCTCACATAATCTTAATCTTGTCTCTTTGAAAGAATTATGTCACAGAAGAAGGAAAGCCCCAATAAATAAAATGGGAGATGCAGGAATATAGTCAATCCATCGCAACTAGCTTCTGACAACTTTTATTTTAAAATATTTTATTCCATTATATTAGGAAGTTTGGACAGCAACCTTCAAAAGAAGGTATATTTGTTTAATTGTAAGGAATCTCTTGTTGAAGACGTGTGTGTTTCTATCTTCAATATGATTGTGTCCTGAGGATCTTCGAATCTTCACCCACTGCTTTAGGGATTCCCTGGTAGTCAGCGAAGCATGGTGAGTTCCTGAATTAATTATGAATTACTACCTGGGACAAATGTGTAACCTTTATTTCCCTCACAAGAACAGTGATATAAGAAAAGGTCTATTTGTGCGGCATGATTTAAATGTTTGATCAAAGGAACACTGAGAGAAACAAACTCTTAGAGAAAGAAAATATAACCCATAGACAAGAAAGTGGTAAAGGAAGAAAAAATAAAAGGAAGGAAATGTAACAGGGTTCAGGAGGTTCAGGAAAAGTTCTTGAACTCTGGACCCTGGGTTTCTAACTGTTTTTAACAAAGCATTGAAAGAGACTGGGAAGGATGGAATTTGCACCATTTCATTTATTCAGGGGAGCTCATGGAGACCAGGAATAAAGGGAGTGGACTGGATGACAGCTCATGTGGGAAGCTGAATATGGACATGGAGGAAAACAAAAAAGGGATTTTTTGTTTGTCTTGTTTTCTTCAAGGAAATTTGAAAAAGCTTTTTCAAAAAACTAAAGGTAATATTGGAGTATAGAAAAAAAATGTCTTTTGGGGGATGGGGGAGATATGATCTTACTGGTACTGGGACCCCAGAGCATGGAGCATAGAGAACTGGGGTGCCAAGAAAAAGGGAAGTAGAGGACGCTGCCCCCCACCCCAAGCCTCTATGATTTTATTGAGGTGGGCTTTACCCTGAAGCTCAGGAGAGACCCAGACAGAGCTGGTTGGCCTGGACTCAGGAGGCTGGCTCAGTAAGAGGCCAGCACACTTGACTAGGGGCCCTGTTGCTGAGGGATGAGCCGGGATCAGACCTGAACTCTGGTTCTGCTGAAGCAGGAGGTGTGACATCTATTTTAGTTTGGGGCCTCCCCTAGCTGACTACCTTTTGTAAAAGAACTACCTTGCTATTTCCCCCTCAGAAGGAAGAAAGAATAAAAAGGGAGGGAGGGAAGGAAGGACAGAAGGAAGGAGGAAGGAATGAAGGGAGAGAAGGAAAAAGAAATGGAAGAAAAGAAATGCCAATGTATGTGCTAACTAATTTCGTGAAAGTACTGTAACAGCTCATTGGGCAGTTTTACAATCAGATGAGCCCAAGGGATGAATGTGACCAAGTTTATAACGGTTCATTTTCTGTGAATGCAGCTGTATACAATACCCCAGGAGATTCCTGAAGCAGTGAAACAAACTATAGTGCCTGCTTTGATTAATAACATATTCAATTCTTAGGAAACATCAGCAGACAGTCATACCGTTAAGCCTGGGACTATATCCACAGATGCTATGGAGCCCCTTGTGGGGAGAAAGAGAAGTAGCTGAAACCCTGCTAAGAATGGCCATCTTAATTATGTTGACTTATTAAAGCTTTGATGAATAGCCATTTCAATTGTGTTGTCTTCTTAAAGACAGCCTTTTGAAACTTTCCTTTATGAGTTTTTTTTTCTTTGTGCCTAAGTTCCTAGGGCTAAAAAGCTGCTGAGATTGCTATAATTGTAATTTCTCCCCCAGTGATTTTATAGCCAACAAGGGAACATTAGCACCCACTGATTCCTTGTGAAAATAATCTATTTAAAGACACTTGCTTCTGTTGAATACTTTTTCTTTTTTTAGTGCTTCATTCCAGTATTTTATAAGGGAGAAATCTATACAAAGGCAGAATTGGAATGTCCAAAGAATTCATTTGTATAGGGAAGCAATTATGATGAAACACAGGATGGGGTGCACAGAGCTACAGGATGTCTGCAAATATCAAGGACTCTTGCGCAGAGCCTCTTCCCCACTCAGCTTTGTCTTTTTTCTTAGGTTTTCTCATTCTCAATAATTACTGAACCATATATAGACACACTTGTCTTTGACCTTTGTTGTGACACATGGACATTTCCTGTTTCACGTATTTGAACACTCTTTGATACATTGTGGTCAGACATAAAATGCTTGGCATTATCTAACAATGTTCCTTAAATTGAAGGAAACATACATTTTGAGGGCACAATAAACAATGAGGTGTGGTAATATGATTTTTCTCAGCAGTATCTGCAACACAGAAAAATATAAATTTCTTTTTTTTTCCTCTTTTGTCTCTAAAACCAAAAGTGGGCCAATTAGTAATGGGAGAATGTCCTACTGTAATATATGCCATTATTTACTTTAACAATGCCTGTTTCTTTGAATATTCTTGAGAAATAGTATATAAAATACAATAAAATTCAGAGCTTAAAGCATATTTACATCATAGACCAATGCTTTGGGGTGTAGATGGTCCTGTTTTATCGTGTTCTCATGGTAAAGACAGTTGATAATAATTGTATTTCCTTGATGTCAGGTATTGTAGGTAATAAAAGCAACTACTATTTCTGATACAGAGATTTCTTGAGAGAATGACAATTCAAGGACAAAATTAGGACTTATGATCACTGTTAAGTAAAGAATTAATTTTTAAATTGATGAGCGATAAAAGAAGTGTTAGTTTAGCAAGAAATGAGGAATTTTAAGAAAATATAAAAGTGAAAAGAAAACGGTGTGGTAACAGTTGAGGAAAAGGGTTTTCATTCTCATGAGCTTAGCATCTATTCCATAACTTTATAAGGAGAGAAAAAAATCTCAGTGTAAAAACTATAATTCATAACAACACTGGATTATTAACAACATGAAAACAGCTACAAAGAACCCTTTCTCACCAGTGGAATGTAAAATAACATGCAAATTTTATGTCATTGGAGATCAAATATGCACATAGATAAGAACGAGTATAATGTTCAGTGAATGTTCAAAGTAAAATTTAAAATTTTCATCAAGATTATGTCATGTATACTCTTTTGGTCTATTGATTATTCAATAGATGGAATTGAGAACGAAATAAGAAAGTATGTGAACAGCACATGGTCAGGTCTTAAGAATGAAAATACAGTGATGAAAAGGGGAAGAACCTTGAAACAGGAATAACCCTAAATGTAGTTAGGTTGAAAAGCAGGGGAATATGGATTGGAACTCTGAGAGTATCTTTTAAAAAGCGGGTGAGCTACAAATATAATACTAGAATAACACTAAAGATGTCCCAACCTTTTTTAATTGAATAATTACATTGACCATTACTATGTCACAAATTCAAAATTTGATTATGTTTTTTAAAAATAGCTACTTCATAACGGTTAAGGAATTTTTAGGTCACCCGTTCAGAGCACAAAGCAGGTGCTTACTCCTGTCCAATGCTACTTGGTGTTTCTGCTGAAAGAACTTGAAGTCTGAGGTGACTTCGGGATTGGGGGCTGGAATCATCTGAAAGGCTTGGTCATTCTCACTGTGTCTTCACTGGGATAATGAGAAGAAAGGCCTGTGGCTGGGACTGCAGGTAGAACTTCCATATGACCTGGCTTTCTTACAGCTTCTGGGCAGCTGGATTATTTTTGGTGGCTCAAGGCTCCAGAAGTAAGTGTTCTTACTTAGTTACAAATGAGGTGGAAGCTTTCTCCTCATGTATAATGTAGTCTTGTAAAGCACATGGTATCATTTCCACTCTGTTGCTTCAATGATGGTGTGGGCTTATGGGTGTTAGAGCCAGCTTCCCCTTGCCAGTGTTTGGCACACTCCCTGATGCTGTTGTCTACCTGATGTTGGCTAGGAAGCGATGTCCACCTCTCTGCTCATGACATCCCATGGTTTCAGCCCAGTCTGGTGTATGTTCAATTTTAGACACTTGAAGATACTGCAAAGACAAACTTAAAATAAAATATGGAGAATTATATGGCACTTTAAAGAAGAGAAAGTAAGAACCTTAAAAAATACAAAGAGTAATCTATATGATATTCAAAAAAAATTCCTTTTGAGGAGAGAGGCTAGAATGTTAAGTTAGTCTAAGAAGTGATTATGTAGAACAATCTCTCTTTCCAAATGATAGATAGAAGGAAAAGCACTCATTGATTTCAAAGTTCAGCATTAATACTGACATCAGAGAACGTTCTGGAAGCAGCTTCACCTCTCAAATGTGATAGATAAAATGCTTTTAAAAGACTGGATATTGAACCTCTAGACCTGCCCTGTCCATAGCCAGGGGAGTTTCATTAATAAAATATTTCATTATTCTTTGTCTCATGTCTTCACTAAATGATAGTTTGCCAACATGTATTCATTTACAAAAGAATATTTACTGAGTTCCTCTTTTATTCTCGGCACCAAAGTTTTTCCTAAGCAACTGGTGGACAAACTTTCTGTTCTCCCAGACTTTAACAACAATCTCCCTTCTTTGTCATTCTTCCTGGTGCGTGGTAAGATCACTGAACATTCCCATGCATAAAGTGCCAGTCCGGTATCTGCATGTGCCCACTAAATAATTGTGACATTTCACTTTCTAACCCTTACCCTTCCTTCACTCTGAATATGTAGCTCATATTCTTGGGAGTAAGTTTCTCAGTATTAATTATCCTCCAAAATAAGTATACTTCTAATATCACTTCATCTTGGAATTTTTGAATAGTTTCAGGTCATTCTGGACTAAAGTGAGACATTAAAAGGAGCTTGCTGTTTGAAACACAAAGAAATTAAGTATAAGCCAATTGAACTTGGCCTGTAAGCTGCTTTAAAAATTTATAGAAAAAGTTGAAATTTCTCAATATAGTGATTCTAGTTTCTTTCATTCTTTTTTTTTCTTTCTTTCTTCTCCTTCTCCTTCCTTCTTTCTTGTTTCCTGAGTCTCTGAGAATCAAGGAAAGTTACTTGCATTCCCCATGCAAACTGTTTCAGTTTCCCTCTAGAAGCCAGGATAAAGCACACAGCCAAAAGCAGCTGATTGGGAGGAAAGAGTTGACAGTCTTGAGTGGAAGCCCTATGAAGGCAGGGCAAAGGATGGCATGAGCAGAGGCTGGGCATGCCTCTCTGCTGCCATCATGTAAACAATAGCAGCAGGAGAAAGCCAAATTCTAACAAGGGAGAGCTAGTTATAACACCTATAACCTTCCCCCAACAAGACATTTCCTCTAAAGGGATCCACCTCCCAATTTGCCATCATTTGGTAACCAAGGCCTCAGAACACATGAGGTTTTTGTTGTTATTGTTGTTGTTTGAGGGGGGCATCAATTCTAACACACACACACACACACACACACACACACACACACACACACATCATAAAATAATATCACAGTGACCACAGGCACCTCGATCTACTGAAGTCCATCTATGGACTCCAAGTTAAGAACTTTGTAAGTATCCCAAGCTGTATGAATTTAGTACAGAAAACTAAATTTTTAATTGAAAATGTATGAGTGTAAAGAAGTTGTGGCGCTTGATAAATTACTCTTTAGCAATGCAAATCTCACAAAGGGAAAATCTTGAAGAGTTTTTGTTTCACAGGCCATGTGTGAAAATTGATTTCAGCCCTGCCACATCCGTCTTTCTGCAGGACAGTGAGGAGATTCCTCTCCCACTGTTTCCAGATGAGGCCCATCCTCTCTGGCACTAAACAGTGAAAACAAGCCACACAGTTTCCAGCTTCTCAAACCCAATCCTGGTTGCTACTAGGAGTCCAAAAATTAGTCATATAATTTTGATGTTTCTTCACACATTGATGATTCCCTTTCCTATATAGAATTAAACTAGAAGTTATTTGAAGTGTCCAGATTTCTGTCAAAAGACAGATGATGATTTTGAATGTCTACTGATTTTGACTACATATAAGTAAAAATCCTAAAATGTTTCCATTTTAACTAGTATTTGTTCATTCCACACAAATATAATTTACATAAATGATTGTATTTAAATAAAAAGAAAAATCATTTTTTTCTGCCTTTCTGTTTATTTAATACATCAGTCTTGCCAAGATTTTATTTTCCTTATTACATCTGTAGAGTATCTTTGTAGGATTAGTTCATTTTCCCATGGCCTACAAACAAACCCCAGTAAAAATTAGTCATGATCTTTTGCACTTATGCAATTAAAAATAATTCTCAAAGCATCTAAATGTACAAAAAATATAGAAATTATTTCAAAACTAGAAAACAAACAAGAAGTTTTTTAAAAAATAATTTATAATTATAAATTTAATATTATAATTTATAATATTGAACAGTATTAATCATCTACAATGTTTTCTTTTAAAGATGAGTTATTTTCAGAAATATTAAAAATGGACAGTCTGTGGTCAATCTGTGGTTACACTGCACACCTTTAATACCAGCAGTCAGGTTACTATGGTAGAAGAATCACCAAGAGGTTGAGCTAGCCTGGAACTACGGAGTGAGTTCCTAGTCAGTCTGGACTAAAGTGAGACCCTGACTTTAAGAAAATAATAAAAAAGCTTATTGAAAAAAAATCATTTGTTGTCCTGAAAATGAAAAGAGCTCTACATGTGGCATAAGTATATTTGAGTACTCTGTGGTTGCATAATTATAAACATTATTTTCTGTCCTGTGCAAATAATCCACATTTTATTTTTTAACTATCTATCTGTTTATGTGGATGTGTGTGTCATGCTGAATGTGTGGAGAGCAGAAAACAACCTCTGGGTGTCCCTCCTCTCTTTCAACACTTTGTTTAGACCCTTCTCTCTGATCATTTGTTAGTGCTGCTTCTGAACTTTTAAATTCTGGCTTTTCCCTGCCTTGTTCATAGATGCATTGAGATCATAGACACATGCACCACTTTGCTTATAACAATAATCCACATACATTGAAAGCATACTACATTCCCATTATTAGTTCCTGAGACTAAGTATTTCATGCCAGTGTAACAACAGAGTGACTCCATGCATCAGTGATAATCATCACAGTCTCAGAGAGCTTCCCAAGTCCTTCACTTTGTGAAAAAAACAAAATTTTATTACATGTTAATGAGTAAATGAACTACCATTATTGAATTACTCTTCCTTCACATGTCATACTACCCCTATGAGAAATGGGCAGATTTATCACACACAAAGCACATTGCATGTTTTTAAACATTTCTTTAATAAAATTAATTTTTTGTTGTTTTCCACATCACCATTCAAAGCAACAAATTATACTATTTCATGGGAACCAGCTTTCAGTATTTAAAAGTATCTAAAAATCTGCCTAAAAACTAATTTATTAACAAAAGAAAAAAAGAAAGAAAGGCATTAAATGAAAGAAATTAAGCCCCAGGATATGGGATTTGCACATTGATATCACCTCCAGGAGTGAAATAATAATGCCTCCTTCACAGATTTCTCTGCCAACACCTTTTCCTTTATTCTGGGCGTACCAAGCTGTTTACCATATGGGTGTTATTTAGCCATTGCAAATGCCCAGGACTGAACTGAATGGCGCCCCCACACACAAATGTCCACACATTTTGTAACTTGAAAAATTAAATAATAGTTATTACTATTCCGGATGAAAGACAAATGTTCTACCTTTTCATTCCAGTTGATATTTGAGGAATTTAGCCAATCAATTTCTTTAAGGGACCTGTGTTAAACTATTCACAAGTTTTGATGATTCTTTAAGTTAATATTGCTACAAACATTGCTGTTTTCATTATTGTAAAATATTAAATGATTAGTAAAGTGCTCTCAATCAATTTCCTAGGCAATGACATTTATATTAATTTAGGGATAGATGATCAAGATATGGTAGCACTACAATGGAATATGCTCTTTAGAATACGAACAGAATTTTATACAAGTGTGTCCTCAGCACTAAACAGAGCTCTAAACTTTTTGTGAACTCAGAATATTTGCATATAATAAAGGAATAAAATGGGTTGCTGAGATGGATCAGTCTGTAACATGCTTGCTGCATAAGCAGAGGCCCCCATTCCAATCCCCAGCACCCATTTAAAAGCTGGCCCAGCAGCTCATGCCTACAATTCCAGAACTGAAGAGGAAGAAGAGAATCCCTTCTGCTTGTTGGTTATCTAGTCTAGACAAATTTGTGAGCACCAGGTGAAAAAACCTGTCCCAGAAAAAAATAAAGTGGGAAAGAAATGACACAGAAAGCAATGTCAATCTCTGACCACATATACATGCTGTGATGGTTAAATTTTGTTGTCAACTTGACCTTTCAAGTAATCTTGGGTGGGTCTCTGAGGGTGTTTACAGGAAGGCAGCCCTCTCAGTAAGGGGCAGGATGTAAGGAAGCTCAGGGAATCTGGAAATTAACAACCCTTCCTGGGAGGGCAGTGCAGGAAGGAAATTCCACAGACTCGGGAAACTGACAAATCTGGGATAGGGTTGCAAGAGGCTATATAAAGGTAAAGAAATTTCTCTCCCTGCCTCCTTGCCTGCCTGGCTGCTGGTGCTTGTCATGCATCCCTTGCTTGGCATTGGAACAAAGCTTCCTTGGCCTTTCAGCATGGACTAAAGACCAGCTGCTCCCCAGGAAGCCTTTATGCCTTCAGTGCTGGATTGGGACTGCTGAGACATCCAGCCCTGTGGCCTGAGCAGTGACTGGTTTCTTGACTCTCAGGCTTACAAATTGCTATTGTGGGACTGCTGTGAGCTAATACAATAGATCCCCTTTTTATTTACTACAATTCCTTCTGTTGGTTCTGTTCCTCTGACTAATACACATGCACATACCCACTCATATGCCCCCACATTCACAAACACACATACACCCATGCACACCACACACCCACCCAAAATGAGAATAAAATAATGAAATAGACTGTGTGAAGCGCATTTGATAAACTGTGTCTTGAGTTTATTAAGATATAATTTTTTAAAATGCATAAACTTTTAAACTGGGAAATGACTTCAGAATAAAGATATAGTTCACAATCACTCCCAATGTCAAAATTACTCTGTAGACTCAGTACTACCGCCATAGCAATGAAGAGTACTGATTCTGTTTAAGTATTTTCACCTGTCAAAATTGCTGCATCTTTTTCCTTTTTTGGTTGCATTTCTATTAAAAATTCATAAAATAACTAACAATCACAGTCCTTTCAAATTTTTAAGTTTTATTCTTACCTATAAGTTTTACATTTAATTAATGGGAAACACATTTTTGATTTTGCTTAAACACTCAATTTTTGTTCTGTTTTTTCTAGGTAGGGTCTTACTCTAGAATTCGCTATGTAGTCTCAGGCTGGCCTTAAACTCACAGTGATCCTTCTACCTCCACCTCCCGAGTAATGGGATTATAGATGTGCACCACCATGCCTGGCACACTCAAATTTTGAGAATAATCGTAGTCCTTTCTATGTTTTCCTCTACCAGGTAAGTGCCTGCCAGACACTCAGAAACACTAGAGTGACTCTGCAAGTGAATTTAGAAACCTCCAGACTTGAGAGTTTTTTTTTTCCTTTTTGCAGCATTGATTTGTTTACTAATGAAGTAGAACTGAATAACAACATAGCATGGCTGTTTTAATGCCAACAATAGGGCTGCATTGAGTGACTATCAAAGTTTAGATGTTCAGGTTTGTTCTGGCTTAGAAAAGCTAATGACTTAATCATTCATTTCATTTCATTTTCTCCAAGCACAGGTTCTATAAAGCTTTCAGGGCTTTTTTTTTTGGCAGAACACAAAACTTATCAATTGTCCTCTTCCTATATTTCCTGTGTACCTTGTCACTTCCTTTGTACAAATTAAATGTTTCTAATATTTCACAGGTGAACTGATCTGATATCAGCCCACTGAACTTGATGTTCCAACTCACAGTGTCTAAACACACACACACACAGAGAGAGAGAGATAGAGAGAGAGAGAGAGAGAGAGAGAGAGAGAGAGAGAATTTTCTATTGCTTCTAGGTCTGACGTTGCTTTCCATTCAGAATTTCAAGCTGTTGCTTTTAATCAAATTAATATAGATTCATAGTTAAAGCTAAAGCCAATACAAGAAGCTTTTTTTGCTGCCCTCCTTAATGTCTCCAGAAGAATAAGCTTTCCTTTATGGTCCCATATCATCTAGTGCAAATATCACACCATTCAGTTGAACATCATGATTTGCAAATAGCACTTCTGATAGATTCTTTTCCACTAGCTTTTGAACTACATGAGAATAAGAAGTCTGCATTACTCAACTCTATAACCCTCATGCTCAGCATGATGCTTCATATAGTGAGCTAGCCACACTATGAGCATTCAAATAAGTGTACACTAAGTCGGCCAACTTGCCAGCATGTGATAGCATTGGATGAATCAGTACAAAAACACCACTGATCTCTACAACATATCTGACAAATGCATTAATTAAAACAAGAAAAACCAGCACCTATTTCTATCTCCAGATCATGGAAGGAACGCTTACTCAGGAAACATGGTGACACACGGAGGATGTTTTTTGAAATCATGTACAATGTTCCAGCTTCAAAGAGCATCCCAAGTGAGGGGACTTGAATGTGGGAGGAAAGCTGCACACTCTTGAAGGCCCCTCAGGGCTCTGTTGTTGCAGGAGGTGGGAACCGAGGAGAGACTGTATAGATGGATGTGCACACTTGCCAGGGGAGCTGTGTTGAGCCATGCTTTAGTTCTGCCAAAGTGGAGGTGGTCCATGGAGCCGGATCTGCAAAACAGCAGATGAGGATGGTTTGGTCCCCATGGAAACCAGATCTCCCATTGAGAAGTAAACAGATTTGGTACTTTTGTAATCAGGACCTTCAAAAACTGGAAAACAATCCATTTTATTGTATTGTCTTCAGAGAATTGTCCCAAGTCATATTTTCTCAAGTATATTTCCAATGCTACTTTATCAGATGACTCTTCACTTGAACCACCAACTTACAGAAGATTTTGCAAGTTCTTTCCTTAGCATCATAATCAGGACTCTACAGAAGTTTGCAAAGGCAAATGGATTCTGATATTTTGGGGGAAAGTAACAATGTAACTCTTTACTTAGAGTCCCAAATATCAGTGTTACAAAAATGTTTACAGTGAAAACAGTGCTAATAAAAATGAAATGAATAGGGTTTGGTCAAAGCCCAGGTGATATCATTGTAGTGTAATTGGAAAAGAATACGTTGCATCCTAATATACTGAATAGGCAGTCTTTAAAAACTTTAGGAATGAATGTTCCATCCTCCCTCTTGAAGTTTTCTGTTTAAGAAATCATCTATACAAGTGAAATAATTCTGTACCTATTATCAGTGGAGACAGAACATCTGATTGATGAAAGATGCGGTATATAGAAATAGATATTCAGGAAATGAAAAGACTGATCATTCATTAAATGTTAGTGTCTAAATGACATTAATTTTCTAAAGATTTCTAAATGGGTACATAAGGCTTGCTATATTGTAGATAAATGAGTTGACTGTGCCTTCATTTTCACATGCAT
The DNA here is from genome assembly GCA_004024765.1 of Zapus hudsonius. Lineage (NCBI taxonomy): Eukaryota > Metazoa > Chordata > Mammalia > Rodentia > Dipodidae > Zapus > Zapus hudsonius. The sequence continues at coordinate 18,234 of PVHP010003714.1, forward strand.
CTTTTAAGTCAAAGAAAAATGATAGGACCTGTAAATGCTAATTTATAAATTTTAATACATTTCCATGTAACAGTTACTATGTCTAAAATGTAACATTTTTTCGAATTTTTCCAGCACACTTGCCCATTTTATATAAGACTACAATTTGATGTCTTTTACAGAAATTAGCAACCATGTCATCCATGTGTTTCTTATAGATGTTATAGACTAAGAATCTCTGTGATGTCTGCTTATTAGGTTTGGTTAAATGTTTAAAGGGATATATCCTAAGCTGTCCTATTGTTGTGACTTATACTGTTATTGTAGCAAACAGTCTAATATTTTTATTTGACACGTCAATAACATTTTGTATCTTCTTCCAATAGCACATAAAGTTATAGTCTCTGCAAATATCTTAGCAAACTTGAAAAAAAACTCGAGATACAAAAAGTAACCACCTTCTTCTGAATGAGCACTTCTCCAGTGTACACGTCGTACTGGAAAATAGCATTTCAAATGAGGAGTGTGAAACCTGAATCAAAGAAAGAACCTTCAGCTTCAGCAGAGTATGACCTTGCTTATAGCTAGGACTGAAGGCACTGAGATAGGAAGGATTTCTTCCAACCTATTTGTCCAAGTTCTTTATAATTACTTTTCTAATATATTGCTCCAGGCAATATCTAGGACCTTGATATTGATAAAAAGCCTCAGATGGGTATCTGTTCTGATGCCCTTCTGTCTTGCCTCACTCCCTTAGCTGACTTCTTTGTGCACATTCTATCCACTTCAGAAAGCAATACTCTCATTGGAAAGAGGCACACTAAAATAAATATGTGAATGCTAGCATCAAAATATTAGAATACAGTAAGATATATATAGTAAGTATATGTATTCAATGGCCTTCTCAGTGAAGACTATGATGTAATAGCAACAATCATTCATTTTCCAGTCTCTATTAGAATTCAGTTTATAACAGAACATTGCTTCTTCTTCAGAAGATAATCTTGACTTTACCAGGAGTGAGTTTTAGACAAAGTCTCCCTACTTAGAACTTCAACCTATGAGTTTAATTCTGGTTTCTGAAGATAAAAACCAGAAATCCATTTCTCCCCTATTCTCCTTTTCCAAATGCACAACATCAAGCAGTTTAAGATGTACTCTTGTATCTATGATATGATACATTGCTTGTTATGTCAGTATTTTCTCCTTTTCTTAGAGAAAACCATTTCCAAATGGGATTCAGAATTAAAGATGGTTTCACAAGTGGATGATATGGTTGGCATGAGAGTTAGAGTCTAATTTGGCTAAACCCACCCTTTGGTTGAAACAGCACAGGAAATCACTGTTGTGTCATGTTTTATCACTTTTCACAATCATTCATGGAATTGTTCAACATCCAGTAAGTAGGCAGGAAAGTCCCAGTTATTCTACAGTGATAATGTCACAAAAAGACTGGAGATAAAGCTGACAAGAATATAAAGCACGAAGCAGCCCTTCCTCATCCTGGAGACAGCTACTAATACAGGTAGAGAAACAAATTGGGCAGGTGAACACTAAGACATTACAAGATCAAATGCTAATGCTAGGCTCAGAGGAGTTCCCTCACAGTGCTAGAACTGCAACTCTGAAGATCAGGGAATGAACAGCTCCTGATTTTAGGGTTTCTGAGTGTGAAGAGGAAGGTCTTACGAGTAGAGTAGAGAGAACACTGCAGACTGGATTGATTCAATTGCAGATATGTAAAGAGACCACCAATTAGAGAGAAAGTGAAGCTGGAGATGCTTTCAGCAGCAAAGAGGAAAGAACCAGTCTCTGTTGCTTTTCCTACCCTCATAGCCTTCCCTTGGCGCCCATCCATGCAGAATCTAAGAGGAAGCCTGCTGCCAAACCAGAAATGTGGTTTGCAGAGTCCTCGCCCAAGCTTTATGAATAAGCATGTGGGGATGGGTGTTGAAACCGAGAGGCAGAAGCTTAGTAACAGGCACACTTGCATCCCAGTGCTTTTAATTATCTGTGCAGATAACTGTCTTTTTTTTGCCTAAAACTATCTCCTTGAGGGCAGAAAATAAACTTGTATCCATCCCATTATCCAGCGTAGCATTTGATGTTCAGTTGCTATTGAATAAATCCACGGTTAATGTACAACAGCTTCATGTTTAGAAATATTACACATTATTCTGTTAGATGCAGCAATTGTTTCAGATTGCAAAGTTTTTATTTTTCATCTGGGTTGGTGGTTATTTTTCCTTACTTTCAGTCTTCTGTAAATTTGCTATACATCACCTATGCTTATAAATAGTTGATATGAAATATGTTGTAAATGATTCTTTTCTAACTTCAGAGAATACATGCATATCCTCTGGAGAGATAATTAAATATAGAATTCCAAGCTTTATTTCAGACAATTCAGCAGGAATTGAATGAGACCAGAGAACTTGTGTGTCTAACAAGCTCACAGGTATCACATGTGTGGACCACATTTTTAGATGCAGTGTTTTAACTAAATGCCACGATGTGTCAGTGTTTTAAGACCGCTTTATAATTTAATTTAACAAAACATTTATTGGGTACATAGTACATAAAGTCACCCTGTTCCAAGTTGGAAGAAATCCAGCAATGGTTAAGATATTGTAGCTCTCTCAAGGAGTTGGTAATTTGATAACATTAAATACACCAAAGCTTCAAAAAAAAAGAACTAATGTGCTTCAGAACACATAGGGAAAAATAATCATAATAAGTAGTCATTTTTTGTCGAAGACTTTCGGTTGATTTTGAGAAGCTGATTAGAAATCTTGCATCACTCATCTTAACTTTTACTTAATGGATCAGTAATGGTTATTATATGTCATTACCAATCAGCAACACTCAGTTTCAAATATTGCATTAACTGTTTTAATTCAGGTAAAGATCTAAGACTTATTGGATGGAAAACACTCAGTCGATACCTTGGAAATTTATGGAATAAGATGGAGTCATATGCAAAGATTTCTAATATCATCAGGCTTTTAATATAGTTTCCTCCATAGTATGGCACAGTGGAATCACCTAGTGGGCTTTGGAAAGCTCTGGTGGCCAACCTGTACCTAGAAGTGCTGATGTTAAATCTAATTACATTAAAACTAGACTTCATCAAGTGCTACCCACATGAGGAATTAGGAAGTGCATGTAGGACTGAGGAGGATCATGTATTCAGATAGACTCACTCACTAGCTAGTCCACCAGATTTTATGAGCTCCAGGTTTTGCAGAAAACACTGTCTCAAAAATAGCATGTAGAGGGCTGAAGAGATGGCTTAGTGATTAAGGCATTTGCCTGCAATGCAGAAGGACCAGAGTTCGATTCCCCAGTGCCCATGTAAAGCCCATTCTCTCTCTCTCTCTCTCTCTCTCTCTCTCTCTCTCTCTCTCTCTCTCTCTCTCTCTAATAAATAAATAAAATATTTTTTTAAAATAGCATGTAGAGTCACTAAGGAAGACACACAAAATTGACCTCTGCTTATCGAGTACATGTGCAAATACACATACACACAAGCACGAATACACATATGACCTCCTACTACACATTCAGATACAAAAAAGCAACACAAAAAAATATAAATAATAGGAAAGTTGAAGTGATGGCTTGTGAAATAGTGAAGATATATTAGACCTTGGGATTCATAGTAGCCTGTATACTTCCCTAGTTATAAGCCCCAAGTATAATTAAAAGAACTTTGTTTAGTAGCAAAAAAATTTCAGGAACTATGACTAGTTTTCCAGCATAGGTGATTATAATTCATATCTCCAAATTCAAGATTATTGTCCTGCTATGATAATTCCTAATGCTGATTTCACACTTAAATATGTTCTGGTTTGCAAAATATATAGCTCCATCAATTTGTGAATAGACTGAGTGAAGATCTTCTACAGAGAAATTATGGTCAAGTTTGAGTTAGAAAGTATATAGAGAAAAAAAAAAACTTCAAGCAGGGGCTGGAGAGATGGCTGGCTGGGTGGTTAAGGTACTTACCTGCAAAGCCTAACAACCAGGTTTCTATTCCCCGGTACCCACTCAAAAGCAGCAGGACATGTGTCTGGAGTTCATTTTCAGCAGCTGGAGGCCCTGGCAACCTATTCTATCTTTCTATCATCAATCAATCTATCTATCTACCATCTCTGTTTGTTTGCAAATAAATGAAGAAAGAATCGGGCATCAGGATAGATTACAAAATTGTAAAATTTTATAATTTCTAAATTCAAAGCAATGTAAACATATAATGGGCATGTGGGGACTCAAATTTACAAATGGGATGCATCTCAGTGAGACTGAATCTTTAGTCTTTGAAATGAAGGATCAAGCCAGAAACTGTTTCATTATTAAGACCATATGTGCCCTGAAACTCTCACAAAGACCAGACCTCAATACATTTGGCCAAATAGCCAGTGGTGTGTGGGTTTGAATTTTTCTCATTACAGGAAATAATAGCAATGTGAGCCAGAGTAGAAAACACAAAGCCATATCTCAATCCTGTGGATCGTTGCCTGAGAATATGGTCTAGGTGAGCAGGTTCAGGTCCATCTGTGTGATAACTGAAGGGATGGAGAGAATGGAGGAGAGAGGTGGATGCTATCAGATCTCAAAAACTCTGCCTGTGGAAGGACACGATGAGACACTTTGGGGAAAGTGCTCTGTGCTGTTTTCCTTACCTTGGCGGTGTTCAAGTGGATCATATTCTCAATCCAAAATCTCTGTGAGAAAACACATCACCTAGCACATAACATTCCAGGAACATTCCAGAAATGTAGCAAGTGAGTGTGACTGGGAGAGAAATCTATGCTGGGAAACTGAAGGCAGAGTTCCTGCATTCCTTGCAAGTACCCATAGTTCCTTTAATTATACTCAGGGCTTGTAAACAGGAAAGTGTTTCACAAATGTAAAGAATCCAAGAGGTGAGCCAGAGAAATAAAACAAATATATGATTTGGCCAAACCAAGCTCGATAAAACCAGCCTGATTCACGAAGGGAGACAAATATTTTAGATAAATAGTAGCAATGATATAATCATATCTAAAATGCTGTTTGCTTCCCCAAACTGCAACTGAAGGAGACATTATCAATTTTGTTGAATATAAGGAAGTTATGGGTAACAACATTGAGAGAAAATATGAGAGTTACAACTTCAAGGACACCTTCAAGGACTGCTGGTACATTTCAAACTTTCCTTTGAGAGTTAATCCTACAGTGCATTACTTATATGCAATGACCAAAAGTCTTTCCATTCTCCTCTGCCATATATTTCTACTATTAAGTATGTGCATCTAGTTTTGCTAATTCCTATTTGTTTAGGTTCTGAGGTTTTATAGATTCTTTAGCATTGCTTCACTCTTAACCAGATTTCTATCAGAGTAACATGAAGGTTCTTCTGCCAAAATGGGTCTCATAAAATCTGGTAGTGAATCAGACCAAGAAGTTAGGAGGCAGTTTTAGAGAAAGTGCAACTGTGTTTAAAATGATTTCCAAAGAACTCCACTCTCTCCCCAGCTTCTAGAATCATGGGAGAACTTGACGGAGGCCCTTGCTCATGAAATATTTCAATCAAGGCTCTTCCACAGAAACAAGACTCCATTCTATTGATTAGTAGGTTATTGACTAGATTAACACAACATGCTTGTCTTCTAATTTGCTTTCCCAGAATTCCTCTTGTGCAGCTCTGTCTTTCTCTCCCTCCCTCTATTCCTCTCTCTGTCCCCTCCTCCCTCTAGCCCTTCTTCCTTCTCTCTCACTCCCTCACTTCTGCCCTCCCTCCCTGGCAGGAAGTCATTGGTGACATCTGCTTCTCATAGAGCTATAAAGAACAATAACCAGCTTCAAGAGCTCCTTAGTTTGGGGATTTTCACCCTTTTCTCCCACACTAGTGTGCTCTCTTCTGTCATATGGAAAAGATAAATATCAGATCCCAAAATATCAGAGTGAAAGAGAACTGAGAATAAAACATTGAACACAAACAGAGCTCTTAAACGTATGTTCAAAAGTGATGGCCTTTTTGTGCTTCTATTATTTAAATGAGTGGCCCCATCAAAAATGTTAGCTAGGGTTTTTTTGGTTGGTTGTTTAATTTTCACATCATTCTATTCAAAAACTTAACTTGATATGAAGAGTTAAACTATACCTCCATTCTAGCTCAGTGGGACATAAAAACACAACCACAACTTTGTGGATTAAAATAATTGTTGTGCTAAATGCTCTGTGGCCACCTGAGCTGGAAATGTCCTTGACTTCTCAGAGGCAGCAGTGCTTTTACCTGGGCGCTTGGGTAGTGGTTAGCTAATTGTGCACTCCTCACAGGGCTGCTGTGTAGGAGTTCACCTGGGCTCTACAGTCTAGCACTCTGACTAACCTCTCATGCAGCCAGGACTGCTTGCCTATGACAGCTTGAGTCCAAAGACTGCTACCAGAATGTACCAGGCAAGAAATATTAAACTTTAGGATGATTCAGACTCATAAATCAGACAGCATCATTTTATCCTGTTCTGCTATCCAGGAGTCACGGTGTCAACCCATCTTCAAGATGTAGAGACACAGAAGTCTCTCAGTAGGAGCGAGTTTGCTTCCTCAATCTAAAACCTTATAAGGAAAGACAGAGAAAAACTCTATACAGGGCTGGAGAGATGGCTCAGCGGTTAAGGCACTTGCCTCCAGTTGCCTAAGGCCCCTGGGTCAATTCCCCAGGACCCACATAAGCCAGACCCACAAGGTGGTGGCCCTGGTGTGCTCTCTCTATCTCTATCTCTATCTCTATCTCTATCTCTATCTCTATCTCTATCTCTCTGCTTCAAAATGAATAAATATATTTTTAAATTCTATATAAAAATAGTTGCAGGAATGGATTAACAGGTTCATGACCCCATTCGATATATTAGATGTAATTTTGTCATTCTTTTATGATAACTCGAGATGATCCTCAGCTATATTAAACTTTATCTTCAAAACTATGTCAACAGGCGTGTGTTTGGTGAATAAAGTTACACATTCCTATTGTCCTTGCTAGTTGGTACTTAAGGTATCATTTTTGTTTTCAGTTGGAATTGGGAACAGTTAGGGTTTGTTACCCATGGGAGACCATCTGACATGCATCCAGAGAGTGTGGGCAGAAGGGGTTTAGAAGGCTCTGTTGCAGGATTTGGATTTTAGTAAGGTAACTCTCAGCAGAGCAAGAGGAAGCAAAGATGATTCTCTTGATCCAGAGATATCAAAAGTGGGGATAACTCCATAGTTGGATATTTCCAGGAATCTTGTTTACAAGAAAAGCAAACCACTGAGAGCGAAGCTGGAGGTGTATGTTGGAGACGTGTTGCTAATGGGCTTTGTGGTGTCCAAGGGTACACACCATTACACAGGGGTCGGTCATCTCGCTTTTTTTTTGTCTAGATCTCTCTGATCATGTTTTGTGCTAATGTTCTCTGTGATTGTTTTCATCCAGAAGCAGGAGAATGCGGCCACACTGTGACAGTGAGAGCAATTCCTGGTCAGAGAATCTTTTTCTTTTCCTTTCTTTTGTTTCTGCTGATTTTTGCATATAATTCGCATATTTTCACCTTATTTAAAAGACTGTCACTCTTCTTTACATGTATACATTGTAACTTTTACTACATATACTTTAGAATTAGTTAAAAAATTAGTATGTCTCAAAGTTTACTTAGATGTTGGCTCATTCAAGAAGTCTGGGTTTTGTCTTTCTTCTTAGACTATTGTACATTATTTTAGCCTGTCTTTTTATTAGTTATTTATTTTAATTGTTATTGAGTAGAAAATTTATTTATTATTATTATTATTATTAATACAGCATGTGTTGCACTATCATTTTCCTCTCCCTGTCCCCCTTCCACTCCCCTGAGGACCCTCCTTACTGGGTTTGCTGGTGTTCACCATGGAGTTGTGGGTTATGAGTTGCGAGAACAGCATTCAGTCATTAGGGGAGAGGGGAAATGCCTCTGCATATTTGTTCCCAGCCTGTGGCTCTTATTTTCTTTCTATCCTCTCCTCTGCAAAATTCCCTGAGCCTTGGCGGGTGTGTTTTAAGTCTGCTTTAGTGTTGAGCTCTCAGCAGCTTCTGGATTTCTGCTTTGATGGATTTTGTAAGTTTTTCTTTTTTTATTTGAAAGAGAGAAGGAAAGATAAAGAAAGAATGAATGCACCAGGACCTCTTCCCACGGCAACCAAACTCCAGACTCAGATGCCACTTTGTGCATCTGGCTTTACCATAGGAACTGACTGGGGAATTGAACCAGAGCCATCAGGCTTTGCAAGGAGCGGCTTTAACTGCTGAGCCATCTCTCAAGCCCTGATATTTTTTCTGTGATGGGAACTTATTATGAAATCCAAGTAGACCTCAAATGTGTAACCTTATCCCATCCTCCCTAGTGCTGGGCTTACAAGCATGTGCCCTCAAACCCGGCTTTTCAGAGGTTTCCTTTTAAAAATTGTTTCTTGGTAAGGTGACTTTTTTTTGGTAAATACAATTAGTTCTACTTTGTTTTGCACAATTGTATTCCTTGATAGTTAGAACACTGAGTCAAAACAAACTAAACAAAGACAGAATTTGTAACTTTTAATATGTAGGTAATTTTATTAATAAGATATCTTATTAAATATCATTTTATTGTTAGCTACTTGAATAAAATATGAATTATGTTTTAAAATTGGCTATATTTTGGAGAAAAAATTATCAGAAAATAAACCAAATTTCTAGCTTTAGAATTTAAGAGGAAAAAATAATATATAGACAGTAATGGCTGATTTGATATTAATTAATATTCATTGATTAATATTAAGCAGAAGAACAGTCCAGAGATTTTCAGTCAGATAGACATAACATGAAATTATAAGATTTATATTATTTACTATAAGATACTGCCACTAGCTAGAGTTAAATGTTAGTAAAGCACATGACAACATTCAGGTCAATGGCTGGACCTGCTGTAAAGCCTTCACTTGTTCTGGGTCCCATTGAAAAGTAGCAGCCTTCTGAGTCACTTGATATATGGAACGAAGCACCCAAGTGAGGAAAGTGCTGCCTCCAAAGTCCAAATAGACCCACTAGATGCTGTGCTTCTTTCTTAGTGGTAAGAGGTGCCAGGTGCAACAATGTATCCTTCACCTTAGAAGGAATATCCCTACATGCCCCACACCATTGAGCACCTAGAAATTTCACTGAGGTGGAAGGTCCCTGAATCTTGGATGAATTTATTTCCTACAAGGTCATCAAGTGAAAATAAAACAACACATGAAGAGGTCCTACAATGATGCACTACTTATCTTTCAGTGTTTGTTACAAAATATCTAAGGAAAGCAATGAAACTGAAGAATTTTTTTTTTTTGGCTTATGACTTCAGAGGATTCAATTCCTGGTCGCTTGTCATCAAGAGTTGAAATGCACTCCCAATGACGTAGCTTCCTCCCACTGGTTACTCCTCCCACAACTTCTACCTTCTCCTCATAATAACATGAATTGGAGAACAACCATTCAAAATTTGAGTGTTTGGGGAACATTCAAGTTTGAAACCTAACAAATGTCAAGGCCTCACTACTCTGACTACATTTTCATGCTTAGCCTTCAAGATAAAATGATTTTCACTTCCTTATTTAAGATAAATGGCATCCTTCATCTTGGCCTACAAAATCTGGTTAATAATTGTATTTTATTTTTATTTTTCTTTTATTTGTCTCTCTCTACACTAGACTATAGAGTGTCTTGCAATAGGGCAATTTCTCTTTTTCTCTCAGTACCTCACAATGCCTGGTTTCCACTGGGTGGTCCATAAGAATGAATAATTGAATTAATAGGCATTGCTTTCAGTTTTCTGTTTGTGGGTAAATTGACAAGATATTTTCCCTCAAAATGAATAAGCTTATCATAATATGGTGAGTAAAATTTTATCCTAAACCTGCAACATCATATGGTAAATAACCAAGTCACTTTAAAACTAAAGTGGTTTCTGAATCACGCAAGAACTGATCTATTAATCCTGGATTTTAAAGTTGACTTGTTTGTGCTGTGCCACCAGAACACAAGATGGTCTCAAAAAACTGTCTTGTTGTTTTGGTTTTGGAATTTGTTTTAGAAAATACAAAACAGGTGTGGGTCATATGTAGTCATTTAAAACAACTTAAAAATGAATATTTGAGGGTATATTTTCAAAAACATATGCAAAGTTAGCTTAATTTCCAATGCAAATAAAACAAATATTGATATTTATAAATACCACATGAAAAGTTTCCAAATTAATATCAGAACTTGAAAAAATGAATTCCCATGTCTAGATTACTAAGAGAAGATGAGATACAGTAAACTTGTTAATTTGCAGATATTTATAACCTCACATAACTCAATAAATAATGTTGCTATCTATACACAATTATGCAGAGTAAATTCATAATATTCCTTTTGAAATCAGATTTATAAATCTTAGCTCATAAATTAGTTACTGAAAGTTAGTAAATTTACTTTGTTCATGAATGCTTCTCATTATTACTCTTAAAAAGAAAAAAAAGAACAAAAAAATAAAAACAGGCAACATAATAGTGTCCACAATTCAAGTTGTATAATTAATAAAATTTCCATCAACTATAAAAATAATAAGACTATGACATCTCTTATTAAAATTCTGGTTATAGGTTTTGATAAAGCATATCTTGTCAGCTTTTTAAGTACTTCTATCCATGGTCCCCAGCCCCAAGGACTGATCCAGACTGCCCATGGAGGAGGATATCCAGCTGATCAGGGATGGGGAAGAGGGGTATTGGGGAACTGGGGGTAACAACTCATTGTTTGCCCATTAAATAATGTAACTCATTATAGACAATAAAAATAAAAAATAAAATAAATAAGAATTTAAAAAAGAAATATGTAGAAGACTCTCCCCAAGAAAAACCCATGAGTCTTTTTTAAAAGAAAACTTGAGTGTATTTTATTTTTGTTTTTTGATATAGTCATTTTCACCATGACTTATTAACTAACTCAATTAAACTCAACTCAATGACATCCAATTAAATTTATAATTCAGTATAGAGGAAACAGTTCAGTAGCCTTATGAGTCATTAAAGTTAATATATGAAAGAATCACTTAATTCAATAACTATTAATAACATCAATAATTGCATAATTAAAACTATGATAAATCAAAAGTTTATATTAATGAAAGATCAGAAATTTAGAAGCATTATATATCTGCATGGAATTACATTTTTGAAGGATGATGAGAAACAAACTTCCAAAATAGTGATTATAATTTTATTATACATAATTTTATTATCATTGCTGTTTTACTATCATGGTTAGAAAATTGGTTCTATAATAAATATGTTTTTCTAGAATATATATTTAGGAGACCCATGGTATGTTATTTGAAACTATTTTTGCCAATATAAAAATTAAAATCTTACTGCTAATAAGTCTTTTAAAATTTTCACAAATAGCACTTAAATTGTGACTTAGAAATACTTTCTTCTATCAAACAACATCTTATCAAATATCCCTATTAAAGCTTTTTTTCTTATTTGTAATACTGAATTAAATAGCTAATAACTCATAGCCTGGACCCTAATAATCGTTTACCAAATACATTTTAAATCAATATCTGTAATCTGAGTTGTGTTGCTAGCAATTATTTTATGGTTTTGAATGAATAAGCCTTCATATAAAATATCAGCAGAAAGTTACTTTTTAATACAGGGACACAAGTAGCCCAGGCTGGCCTTGAACTTGCAATAGACAATTATGACCTTGAACATCCTTTCTTGACTCCACATCTTATTTAGGCTCCAGTTTACATGGTACTGAGGACCAAAATTCAGGACCTCCTGCGTGCTAAAGATGCCCAACTGAGCTACATTTTCAACCCAAGAATATTTGTTAAGTTCTTTCTGTACGCCAGATGGATAATTTATGAAAACAATTTATATTCAAAGTTAAGTAACTCTAGTAAGGCTACAGAACTGGTACGTGGCAGAGTTGGATGCAAATACAAGACATCTGGTTTTCCACCCCATGTAGGACTTCTCCCCTGCGGTGTCCCTGCCCAGGATTTGATAATATTTCCTTGTGTGGATTACCAGACTGAGGTCCACTGAGGTCAAGTAAATTATGCAAAGTTAATTGTATCTCAATATTATAGACTTCCACTCTTCTTAAAACATTTCCTTGTGAGCCCATGATTTTCTACAGGAGCTCACTGACTTGTTTCCCCTACGGGCCAGCCTTGTTCATGATTTCACATCTACCAAAACTTTTGGTTAGGTTGTTGTGCTACAATGGAAAGACTCTTGAACTTGGCTACTTGAATCAAGAAAAAAAAATTGCATTTTAGGAACCATCAAATAACATGTTAAAGACACAGATATTCTGACCGTTTCTCAGTGCAAAGTTAATAGAACATACTGTTTAAAATTTTAGATCTAAGGAGTAAGTTTTGAGTTCTTTTGCACAGCAAAGGGACATTATTTGATAAGAAATTATGTATTGTAAAATAATAGTAAATTTCAACTATCTCACACCGGTAAGCTCAGCAGGTAAGAGTGTTTCCTGCTCAAGCAGGAGGGACTGAGAAGACCTGGGACTGCTTGAGTTCAATTCCCCAGCACACATTAGAAAACTGGGCATGGCCAAAGAGTCTGTAAGCCCAATCCTGTGGGAATGGAGAAAGGAAAAATGATAATCTAAGTGATACATATGGTATTTAATTTTATATAATACTGTATAGCTGTATGCATTCTAAAAGGCTATGATTTGCCAATTCAAATATCAATAAAATACATCTTTACATAATAGAAAAAAGAGACCCATAAACAGTGTGAAGGGGACTAAATCTTATAACTGTAAAAACACAGAATACTGGATATTAGACTGTAAAAGACAGAATCCTTTCAAAAGAAGAATTATCTAGCTTTCATATTGCTAGAGCAGTATGTTGGCTATTTTCTAATTGGTTCTGTTAGGACTGAATCTCACCACTCTGCTAGCATGTGATGAGAGCAGGATGGGGCCTTCTGGAGATGGTGAGGTACTAAAATGGTGCATTTTGGTGGATTTACACCTTTATAAGAAGAAAGAGGAGATAGCCGGTCTCCTGTTTCTTGGCTCAAGGCAATGTGAAGATACAATGAGAATTTGGATGTAGGCAAGCTGTCAAATGCACCACACAGGTTCATACCAGACACAATCATCCTGCTTCTGTCTAGACCTTGGACTTCGTAGGTTCCAGAATTATGAAAAGTAAATATTTGATTTTCAAGTCACCCACATGTATTTTTATTATAGTAGCCCAAATTAAGACCCCACCAATTTTTAAAACTCTGATTTCATGTTGGGAATTGCTGATCTCCTAAGCATTGTGTGAATGGATTCTCTCCTTTCACTGGAAGTCACCAGAGGTACTGGAGTTGTTTCTGCCCTTGCCAATTGATTATAGACTTGCTGTAAAACTTTGCCAAATGCCCCTTTAAATGAGGCAGCCCTCTTATGCTTCATTCTCTGGGATCCAAAACCTAGACCTTCCCTTTTCCTTTTCAGACCCAACAACAAGCAGAGCTGTGAGCTCTGTTAGCACTAGCGTACTACATGCTCTGGGTGCTTTCCAATGTCCCCAGTTACTACCTATTAGCAGAGAGGAAATGAGTCTTGTTGAATAGTCTTATATAAAGAAAATTTCAGACTCTACTAAAATACTATTAGAACTAATAAACAAATTCAGCAGTTATAGAATGTAAAAGTTCTATAACACAGATAAACACTAATAATAAAATAATAGCATAATATAATAATAAAATAATAAAACAAAAAAGAAAGCAAATTCACTATGCAATCACTATAAAAACACCAAGTAATAAAGTAGTGAAAAAAAGTAATAGATTTCAACAATGAAAATGTAAAGCATTAATAAAATATTTAAAAAAAATGGGCTGGAGAAATGGCTCAGCGGTTAAGGGGTTAAGGCACTTGCCTCCAGTGCCTAAGGCCCCAGGTTCAATTCTCCAGGACCCACATATGCCAGACCCACAAGGTGGTTGCCCTGGTGTTCTCTCCCTCTCTCTCTCTCTATCTCTGTATTTCTCTGCTTGAAAATGAATAAATAAAATATTTTTAAAAGAAAATGTAAAGCATTGAGGACAGACAATGAAGCACACACTCACGCACACAAATGCGAAGAAATCTGATGTTCATGGGTAGGTAAAAATTAATATCATTGATTTTTGAGCACAAGGACCACAAAGCATAGGAAATGAAAGCAACAGTAGACAAATTTAAAAGTCTGGGCAAAGCAAAGGAAATAGTCAACAAACTAAAGAGACAGCCTATAAAATGCATGAAAATATTTCTAACTATATACCTAACAAGGGGTTAGTATTCAGCAAGCTAAAGGAGCTCAAATGAATAACATCAAAAAACAGTGAATAGTGAACCTTTCTCAAATGAAGAGATACAAACAGCCAGCCAGCATATTTCCTAATAGTTTTGTGTTTATGTAGAATTTCAAATAAATGGCCTTGTCCAGTATATAGGCTTTTGCTTATAACTTCTTTGTCTTAGCATAATGGTTTTTAAAATTATCCATAACACTGCATGTATCAATAGGTTATAAGTAATTACTGAGAAATTTCATATTGATTCACCACATTTTTTTACCCATTTCCCTACAGTTATCCTGGGGTTGCTTGTAGGTTTATAGTGATCATAAGTAGAACATTTATAAATATTTAGGTAATATGTTGTGGCGATATTTTTCCTTTCTTTGAGGGAAATGCTTAGGAAGGGATTCCTTAATCATGCATTAAGAATGAGTTAAGAAATGATCACATGTTTCTCCTTGTACTGCTATAAGTGTTATAAGGTATCATTTAGTCTCAGAACAAAAACACAGAAGGCTTGATTTTTATCTTTCCTATTTGCCAACAAGGAAAATGAGTGCTAAGAAGAGGAAATAATTTGTTCAGAGAAATGTGCCCAGTAAATTGTAAAGTTAGGATTTGAACCAACACTTTATCTCATGCTTAGAAAACATGGTTTTATTTGACATCTATTTATGATGCTCCAGTCTTTAATTTGGGAAAAACCAACAACAAATGCCTGCCCTGTTGAGTGAGGTTATAGGTTCTAGACCCAGCAGAGAGCTCAGTGTCAAATTACGTTAAGAAAACTTTCATCTCAGAAGTGCAGAGAGGTATAGAGGTTTACCATCCTTCAGTAGGTAAGGACTGTGACCAGCCTGACTGGAGCTGCACATGAAGTCATCTGGGCTCCAATATTTGTCCACAAAGCCAACTTGGTCAAGTTATAAAACCTCTTTAGGGTACCATTTATTATTTATAATTTAGGGAGAGCAATTTTGTGGATTAACTAGGTTCACACGATGTGGCATTTAAAACAGTGTCTGGCACATAGTAAGAACTCAGTAAATGTTAGCTATTAACATTACTAGGGACATATGGGCAATTCCCATCCAAATCCCAAATTGGCCTCTTGTCTAAAATTCTTTTAAGTTCAGTAGGATCTGTGTCTGTAGATGTGTTTATTTATTTTCTTCTCTGCTTCAGCAGAGTTTGGGGAGACATCTGTCAATATTTAGGAGTTGAAACTTACCTGGAGACAGGAAATGATAGAAGTGGGGAATTTTCATCCATTGACCTTTACAGCAGACATCTGCATAGTGAAGGTGGTACTGGCAGACCTAGTACTTAGCACTTTGACCTTTGTAGTACTCTGTCTGGGGCTGGGGAGATAACTCGGTGGTAAGGTGCTTGCCCATAGGCATGAGACCTGAGTTTTACACCCAGCATTCATGTACAAGGCCCAGCCTGGTGGTACATGCTTACAACACCAGTGCTGGGGAGGTAGAGACAGGAGCATCCATGGTGCTTGCTGACCAGGCTGTCTAGCTTCATTGGCATTCTCTTGGCCAATGAGAGACCCTATCTCATAAGACAAGCAGACTGTGTTCTTGAAGATATGACATTGGTGGTTGTCTTCTGGTTTCTGCACTCCTATGTGTACATGTACACAGATACACACACATACACACACATACACACACATATACACACATACATACACACATAAACATACATACACACAAATACATACACACATATACACATACACACACATACACACATAAACATACATACACACAAATACATACACACACATACACACACATACACATACACACACATACATACACACATAAACATACATACACACAAATACATACACACATATACACATACACATATACATATATACATTCGTACACACATACACACATACACACATACACACATACACACATATACATACATACACACATACATACACACATACATACACACACACAAATACACACATACATACACACATAAACATACATACACACATAAACATACATACACACATACACACATATACATACATACACACATACACACATACATACACATACACACATACATACACACATAAACATACATATACACAAATACATACACACACATACACATACACACACATACATACACACAAATACATACACACATATACACATACACATATACATATATACATACGTACACACATACACACATACACACACATACACACATATACATACATACACACATACATACACACATACACACACATACACACAAATACATACACACATACACACATACACACACATACACACATATACATACATACACACATACACACACATACACACAAATACATACACACATACATACACACATAAACATACATACACACATACACACATATACATACATACACACATACACACATACATACACATACACACACATACATACACACATAAACATACATACACACAAATACATACACACACATATACACATACACACATATACCTACATACACACATACACACATACATACACACATACACACACATACACACATATATGCACACATACAAACACACATACACACATATAAACACACATACACACAAATACATACACACACATACACACATATAAACACACATATACACATATAAACACACATACATACAAATACATACACACATACACACACATATACACACATACATACACACATACATATACACATACACACATATTCATGCACACATATAAACACACATACACACATATAAACATACATACACACACGCACAGACCACAGGCAAAAAATAATACTCTGTCTATACTTATTAGCTTCTATGTCTGGGTAAAATTACTTCCCTCTTTATAATAACTCTATTTATTTAGCTGTAGTTTAAAAACTAACAAAAAAAAGAAAATCAAACAATTTCAACATGTCTAAGGAAATTTCAGTGTTAAAGATAGATTTCTGATTAAATATTTCTAAGATATTTTATCCTACTAATTTCTCAAGTCACAATGACATTATATGTACATATATCATTCAAATAATTATGTAGTTAAAATAATGCATTTGTACTAACAAAAGGCAGTTGCATTTGAATATTTTTACCTTCCTTCCGTAGAATTTTGGGCTTCTTTTGACCCTCAATGTGCTACAAAACAGTTCCAATCAAACAGTTCCAAAATCTTATATTTTGTCTGTTTGTTGTGTTAGTGGAAATGAAAAAGAAAACCTCCACATTTAATCAAGGTAAACATTAAAGAGCAATATCCACATGTTACAAATTTGATTTTTCTTAACTTTTTGCAGTATACTTACCATAAACTAGTTTATCTTAATTTCAGACAATCTTAAATGGTTTATCCAGATTGCTTATATATTATAAGATCAGATGCTATTACAAACACACTTGCATACACTTTTATGTATTTTGAAAAGATTGTAACCAGTTACCTGAAAGAAAGCATTACAAATGTAAATTTTGCGTGCGAAATTGGCTCAAATTCCCTGGGGAGAATTTCCCATCATTTGGATTCACCTGCTGGTCGAGCCTACAGGGCCCGGATGAACATCCAGCTTGAAGTTTAATGTGGGAGGGCAGAACAAAGCCGACCAAGCCAGTGATGGTATCGGTCATCGGTCAGTAGATCTACCATGGGATAAAACTAGCAAGCTTTGCTCAACTCTGGTCACAGTTGGAATGTTATTTTGACGACTCTATTTACAAATATAAAGGACATTTTCCCCACATTATGGAAATCTGGTTGAACTCGGTCTGACATATGGATTTTCAATTGGTAGATATTTGTGACTCCTAAAAATCAAGACTAAAACAAACATGACCACGAGTCTTTGGGGGACCAGAGATAACAAGTCAGTAACTAGGAGAATGAGGAGAACTGTCTCAGCCCCTTCCTCTCCTGACTCCCTCACATGCACTGTGAAAAGAACATTATAGTCACGGCCCTGCAGATAAACCTGTGCGTTGTTTAAGCTCCCATGGAAGGAAGAACCATAGGACTTGCATAAATCCAGTGTTTGCTGAATTGCATTTTAAAACATTCTGTGGCATATGCAGATTCGCTCTCACTGAGATTTATTTGGGGCACTGGCTCTATCCATCAAGGAGTCTGCATTCATGAAGAACTGACTTATTGGTACTTCAGATACACGTGCAGTCATATTTAGAATTGAGACACTGGAGGTGTTCACCCACGAACTTCATAAAATGCTAATTTTTCTCCTTTCCTGTTTCCTCTTCCTCAGGACTTGTATTTTCATTTTACATATCTAGAAAGACAAAAATCTGAAAAACCAATGAGATAGGAATTAAGTTTCAAAATCTTCTCCTATTTCCAAAAGCTACAGCAGCAATAAATAAGAAAAAAACTAACAGAAAAATAAAAAGAAGAAAATCAAATAATTTGAACAGGTCTAAGGTAATTTCAGTGTTAAAGGTAGATTCTCAATTAAATTCATTTTTTAAGCAAACATGATTGTATTTTTCAGTTGGTAATGTGGGTATGTGTGTGTGTATAATCACACAACCTCATAGTTTCTCTCTGATCATTTGTACATCTCTGTGCTTAACTTGTACTAAAGGAATGACATTTGGCACCCTGGAAATACTGTACTCAATGCTTGCGGGATCCTTTCCCCACATAGCCCCAAAGTTTGGTATTTTGGTATTAGTTTCTTTGATTTAAGGTTCAAGTCAGCGTATGAGACTAGGGATATGGCTCAATGGTTAAGAGTTCTTGTTGCTCTTGGGGCCAGACATTGCACAGTTTGACTCCCCAGAACTCACCCAAAAGGATGAGTGTGACCGTGCACATCAGTAACAGCATTCTGTGAGAAGAAAGATCACACAATTGCTGGGGTTTGGTGATGGATAACATCTCTAGGTTGATGGAGGGACCCCACCTCAAGGAGGCACACAGGGAGGCATAAGCAAAGAGCACCAGACTTTATCCTGTGGCTTCTGCATGCACATGCATGGGGCACACAGACAATCAGCCCAAGCATGTTGATACAAGCAACTTGCACACTGCACACACACACACTACACAGCACAGACAGGCACACACTCACCTTATCAAAGAAAACTTGTTTTATCCTCTGATCTCACTCACTGTATTCCAGCTGTCAGCTTCATTTTTTTTCCAGAATGTTTTATAAAGTTTATTATATTATTTTATTTAACTGTAAAGGAATATAGTTTAAAATATTCAAATAACTCCTTTTCTAACAATTTTATACCTAATAATACTAAATTAACTTTTTGAAGAAATTTTGATTTTTTTCACACATCATAGAAAATTATTTAAAAATTATATATGAATTGTCTGTCAATATTTAGATATATTACATGAGCAAGTATTACTATGGTACTGCAATTTCCTCCTCCCTGTACCCCAACCATCTGGGGGCCCTTCTTAGTAGGCTTGCTGGACCACTTCATGGGATAAGGGGTTATGGATTGTACGAGACGTGGCCAGTTATTTTTTTTCTTTGTGTGTTATTGCTGAGGGGGGGCATTGACTCTGGTTATTCTCCCTGACATGGCTCTGACAATCTTTCCATCCCCTCTTCCGCTCAGATCCCTGAGTCATGGTGGTTGAGTTTTAGGTGTGCTTTACTGTTGTTACATCAGATTGGATTTGTATTTATTGCTGCCATAGCTTTGGGAACGATGAGAGGATTTTTTTCAAAATCCATGATCATTTCTTGGCCCTGTAATCTGCCCTGAGAAGTGGATCGACACATTCTCTCTTCCAGATTCTTATTTTTTTAATTATTTAATTTTTCATTGAGAACTTTAATAATGCACATATTAAAAACTGGACTTATTCCCATTGAATTATACTCTTATTTCCCTTCTACACTGACCCTATCCATTGAGGGTCTTCCTCAGTGGGGTCATGAACACACCAGTCAATTTCTGTGTGGGCAGGACCAAGGTCTCAGTATACACCTTGTCATCATGTGTCTCTTACAATGTTTCCTCTCCCTTTTCCCCAGTGTTCCCTGAGCCTTACAGGGTGTATGATAAGTCTCTTTCAGCATTGAGCTCTCTGGATCCTCTGATTTTATGCTTTGATGAATTTTGAGTCCCCCCCCCCCCACTGGCATCTACCAGCAGGTACCTGGAGAAGGCTCTCAAGCCAACAGTGGAGCAGCACTCATATTTAACCCCCAACCCCTCTGTCATGTTTCCTGGGCCCTGACAAATGTAACAGAAATTATTTGTTTCGTGCTAGCATTTGGCTATCTTGTCTTGTCATTCTGATGGGACTTAGGTATCCCCAAGATTCACTGTCATCTATAAAAAGGAGGTTCTTGATTCAAATTTCCTTGTAATTTAGTGCTCAGCATTCTTTTCAACAGATTTTTGTTTATTTATTTGAAATGAAAGAGAGATAAAGAGGAGACAGAGAGAATGGGTGCACCTGAGCATCCAGCCAATGCAAACAAACTCCAGACACATGCACCACTCCTGCATCTGGCTTTTTGTGGGTACTGGGGAATCGAGCCCAGGTCTTTAGGCTTTGCAGACTACCACCTTAACCATTGAACCATCTCTCCAGCCCATTGTTTTTGCTGAGGATGAACAAGGAAGATGTGGGCCAAGCAGCATCTGCTATTCTTCCCTCCTATCTGAATTGCTTTGTCGCAGACTCCCCTCTTCTTCTGGCATCATTTTGTAGAGTGTTAGAAATATGCTCATATGTGACATATTTATGCCAACATTCTGAATTTCTGGCTTCATTCCTGCTTCCCTCCCATTTTTTCTGCCTGCAGGTGCTGACCCCATAGTTCCATATTAAAAATGGCCCTGCCTGCCCTGACTGGATAGCAAGTATCAAGTTGCTCCCTGAACCCTCTCAACAATAAGAGAGCTTTACTAACAACTCACCACCTGAGTCTTAATAAGCAGATCAGAGAATTCCTTCCATCACAGACATTGTTCTTTCTTCTAGTGCCCAATGTGGGAGACAAGCTTAAGAGATACACATCAAAACTTATCAATGAAACCACAAAAAAAAAATCTATCCATTAGTCCATTCAACCTGTCTTCTCTCTTGCTTCCAAAGAATTGGATCTCCCAACTTTTTTTTTTTTTTTTTTTTTTGGTTTTTCAAGGTAGGGTCTCACTCTAGCCCAGGCTGATCTGGAATTCACTGTGTAGTCTCAGGGTGGCCTTGAACTCATGGTGATCCTCCTACCTCTGCCTCCCAAGTGCTGGAATTAAAGGTGTGTGCCACCACGCCTGGCTCCCCAACTTTTTTAATACAGAAAATTAGAAGGAAAAATAAAGGTAGCAAAAAGTAATAGGAGGGGTGAGGTCAGAGCATGAAATGGATGCTATCCAATCTGCTGGACTTGTTCTAGAAGGAACACTAGCTATTTTCCCTCTAAAGGGCCTCTAGGAGCCAATGCTAAGGAGGAAACAATAAATGATGTGATTCATGGTGAAAAGATAAAGTTAAGCTTCTTTCTCAGTACATTTCCAGAAACTGATTGTTGATGAAACAATCCCCATAAAAAAGGCTTTGTGTAAATTCATATGCAATGTGTGCTTGAAAGTAGACTTTACTGGTTAGTATGAGACATTGTGAAAGGCTATAACTTACAATATGCTGATGATGTGATGAATTGTTAAAAGAAAATCTAAGAGGAAGTAAATATCATCCTTAGAAAATTTAATACAATAAGCCAAATATACTAGAAGTATACTTCTTTCCCATGAAATATTCAGTAATAATAAAACATTGAAAGAACACCCTTCCTGACATTTCAAACCTGTATATATCCCATGCTGCTTGTTATATATATTCCTGTATTTTAATATATCACTGCACTGTGAGCAAACTTGAAAAGAAAAAGGGAAAAATTATCAAGTAATAAAGTGAGCTCCAACATACATGGAGTAAGCCTCACTCTATGGCCATATTGCTGGGATGAACTGCCCAACAGACACAGTTTATGGGAGGAATGGATTGATTTCAGACTTACAGAACCAAGGGAAGTTCCATAATGGTAGAAGAGACTAGCACACTTTCACAGATCCCATCAGAGAGAAACAGATCCTATCAGAGAGAATACCATCAACCAACACACACAAACAAGCACAAAATGGTCAGAAAAAAAAAACTGTAGGGGACCAGGCAGAGCTCAAAAACCTTTCTGCTTGAAATCAGATTACTCCAGTGACACCTCAGGGCTGGATTCCATGACCTGTCCCCATGGGGCACCTCTTCAGCCAGGCAGCTGGACAGAGGACTAAATCACATTGACTGCTCATGCATCAGAACAATTGATGTTTAACATCAACTCAATGTATGATACACATGCATCCTTTTAGGTTGAAGAAGCAAATGTTCAAAAATACACAGAAGGGGGAAAGACCCCTTATGTGGAATACTTTCAGATAGCAGACTTTTCTTCCCACCTAGCTAGAGAAAGAATTCCTATCAGTAACAATGTACTCTAGAAAAAAAAATCACACTTCTGGGGTCATTTATCTTCCCCCTAAATGACCATCACAACAGACTTAACAATCATGGAGGGGCCTCTCTCCAACAGCATTGGTAAACATTTTTCAATGTAAGGAGGCAGTCCTTGAATCTTTAATTTATTATAAAGCATACATAAACATGAAGTAAAGCAATACTCTCCCATATGGAGGAAAACATTCTTCAATGTTTTCTAATATCATTGATCACATTTATTGGCCTTTAGAGAGCAAATTAATGTTACATGACATCAGAGAGAAGAAAGTGAATTACACTCTCATTTTTTGTGTGTTAAATATGTAGTATAAATTGAACAATTCTGTATAAGACTTCATGATGTAATTTCAGTGCAGTAGTTACCCAATCTATCTATCTATCTATCTATCTATCTATCTATCTATCTATCTATCTATGCAGAACTTTAGAGGTAAGTCACTGGTATAGGATTTCATTGTCACCAAGTAGCATCATTTATATTTAAAACAACAATCTCTGGGATCAGGGATGGTATGTGTATATTCTCTACAGTGATCATAAGGGAATAATTGAGATCCATGGTGACTATTTCAACAAAGGTCTCCCAATGTGTCTATCAAACATACACAGAAAGTCTGGTGAAACCAAAAAGAAAAGGGATTAAAGACAGGATGAAGACTGTAGCTTAAGTTGTATTAACCTTTAGTGAGCATAGCCTAGTGAAATGGGTAAATAAAAGTTGACCCACCATTCTAATTTTAGAAAATGCCATATTTCTATAAGAATAACTTCCAGATGCCTGCTTGTGTGTCCATTTTGTTATTTCTGGCAAAGAAAACACGTACATTTTGCCAGCCTGAGAGAGCAGAATCTACTAATCAGTGCCAGCCACGATTTGTTCTTCCAGCATAAAAGCTCGGCCTTTTCCTTGGAATGCTTTGTTAGAAGCATCTTTTGTGTCTGTTTCTGTCTACAAGAATGCACATTTATATTTACACCATGATCTGTGTCCGAGCTTGGAGCCAGCCTGTTAACTCAGTGAATTAATTATCATGTTCAGAAAATGCCACATTCCTTGGGGAACACAATTCTTCTAAGGTGCTGGTTCTCAACTTGTGTTTGGTATTTGACTCCCTGGAACATTAATGAAAGAACACAGAAATAAGCTTCCTGAAATAAAGTAAAATAAGGCTTGAGTCTTTCTATTTTTAGCCAGTTACAAGGTCATTCTGATGCCAGACAGTTTTAGAACCGTTGTGCTAGGGCTCACATCAGTCAAGCCCTTTCCCAATTTCTCCCTCAAAGCTGAACCAATGAACTTGCCCAGTGCTTGGATCCCATTGGAAAGTGTCCCCCACATGGTGATGCTGAAAGGTGTTGGAAGCTTAGAAAGGTGAAGAGGAATGTGGGACAACTGGTTCATTGAGAGTGCTGTCTACAGTTTAGTTCCTACAAGAGTAGGTTGCTGTAAAAAGAGCAAGCCTGAACTGACCTTTCCTGTCTTGCAATGACCCCTTCTCCACTCTCTGTTCCCTTTCTTCCTGAGTCATTTAGTAATAGGTGAGGCAGACCATTTATATCTTCAGAATCAATAGACAAATAATCCTTTGTACTTTAGAAAATTTTGATCCTCAAATATTCTCCTCTAGCAACACAAAATAGATGGATGTGCATTACATTCTGCTTCTCTACTCAGATCCTGAAGTAGTGAAGTTTAGCAGGGGTTCTTTTCAGACCCAAGTGACCTCGGCAGCATCTCCTGATCTACATCTTCTCCCTGTCTGTGTGCTCCACTCCAGGGCCTGCACAGAGACAATTCCCTTCGTTCTCCTGGAAATCATTTTGATATGTGAGCTTTTCATCCCAAGTCCCCCAACACCTGTATTTATCCAGTGCTCCCACCTGGGTCCCAAAATAGACACAATTCCTAATCCACACTCTTTCCTGCTGTCATTTGCCTAACAAACTCTTCTGAAATTTTGTTCCATAGCGCAAAGAGGACTCACAATGTTCTCAATGATCTCATTGTTGCCACTGATTCTCTTTAGGGTCACAGCATCGTACAATCCCTTTGTGAGGGTTTTTATAATGATTTCCAACTTGATAGTATCTGAGACCTGGAAGGGCAAACCTCTGAGCACGTCTGTGAGAGAGTTTCTAGGTAGGGTTAATTGAGGTGAGAACCCCAACCCTAAATCTCGATGGCACAATTCTGAGAACTCCAACACTCTACTCTCAACTTCCTCACTCAGGATGCTACGAGCTTGGCTGCTTCAAGCTTCTGACATCGCGCCTTCCCTTTTATAATGGACTGTGACTCCAAATCAATCTGCCTTTTAAGTGGCCTTTGCCAGGTGTTTTTTTCATAGCAATTCGTAAAATCACAAGTACAAACCCTCCATATTTAGTATGGGCTGGACTTACTGAGTTGCTCCTAATGAGTACAAAATGTCAGCATTTTGGAAGGATGTAAATTTTGAGATGAAGCAGTGAAGTGATATGTCTTCAATCTGGTTGCTCTTCTCTTCCCTGTTCTTGTGAAGCAATCACCTTAGAGACATTCTGTTGCCCTGTACATCACCACGCAGGATAATATAAACATCTATTCGGTAAAGGATCACATCACATGAGACAAATTGTTGGACAGAAGAAAATAGTTAAGCTTTAGCTGAGTATAAACATCCCTGTGGACTCTATAAACCAGGGATGACAAAGCGCAATGATGGCATATCCAAAAGAACAAATCATATTGGGATTCTATCGCCGACCCATAAAAAAAGAATCATTGGAAGAAACAAACTTTCATGTACATAAAAGTCTGTTAACTGCATCTGCTGTGACCGCCTTCTGGTTTGCTCCAATATATATATAGCCAACTTCCTTATTTTGTATGAAAATATTTGTTGCATACATACAGGAAAGGGACAGATTGTAGAAAAGGGAAGCATTGTCTTCTAAGAAATCATTGAAGTTTCTTTGGCACTCATGTGTCTTGGAACAAGATAACAATGTTCAAGCCATGACCACTTAGAAAGGGCTATAGAATAAAAATAGAGTGTATTGGGTATTTTAATAATTAAGCCGCACATTTGCCAGAGCAGGAAAAGAAGCTCAAACATTGTGGAGATGTTGCACAGAACCCAATTTGTGGTTATTTCTAAGAAAAAATATCCTAACATTTTTTTCATGTGTAACCAATTTCTTAATCAAGTACTATCTCATCTCCTCAATTTTTCAACTTTGAGAAATGAATGCTAAATGAAATCTTTTCTATTTTTATATTATTAGTTGATGTATATTTTTTCTAATTTTCGGACATTATGCAATTGAGAAATTTTTTAATTCCAGTCATGATTATATTTTTAGTTTTTTTTTTAAATTTTATCTGTGTGCAAATGTCCATCCCCCCATTTTGGTGGGTGTATTTCATGTATGGATGTGTGTTTGTGTTTGTGTGAGTGCAGACACAAACATGAAGTCTGGGATCCGCACTCAGGTGTTGGCCAATGCCTTCCACTTTGTTGGAGGCAGGAAGTCATTGCTGTTTTTGCCAAGCTAGCTGCTCTGTGAGCTTCCAGGAAATTCTCCCATCTCTGCCTGTCTCCTCACCATCAGCTGCAGGCTGTGACTACAGAAACCCAACATGCCTTCCAGTTATCATGTAGGGTCTAGGAATCAATTATATCACTCAGGCTTGCACAACAAGCTCTTTAGCCACTGAGCCATGATCCATGAGTCATTTCTTTAGTACCTGTGTGTGTGTGTGTGTGTGTGTGAGAGAGAGAGAGAGAGAGAGAGAGAAAGAGAGAGAGAGAGAGAGAGGTCATAATATGTAGCTCAGGCTGTCCTTGAACTCACAATCCTCTTCTTGCTTACTCTTAGGATTATAGTTATGTCTCACTAAATTCAGCCTCAAAATTCTAAGCATTATATAGATACAATTTCCCATTTCCTTACTAAATTGCATATTTCTTCATGAGAATACAATAACATTTCCTTCCATGTCATTACTATATCTGAATGTGAAGGTATTTTAAAAAGTCATCTACATCAATGTCATTAATAGATACAAACCTGCAATGATAGCAAAGTTAATTTTTTTTGCAATAGTGGACAACCAGAAAAAGCAGGTCATGATGCTTTTGAGAACTGTTTAACTTATTTCACTCACAAGCGTTATTTGAGGAACCTGCAATTGCATCATTCTTGAAAGCTGGTTTTCAAATCCAGAGTCCTTTCTGTGTTGGAAGATTGATTTCAAATACAAAGCAATGAGGTTCTATGGCAAATATTATTTCATAGTAATTTTTTCTCTTTATAATATATCTCACTTCTTTCGATGATTTAATCTTTCTCCGAGTAATGAACATTAGGCTGTTTGTAATTTTTCTGCACTATATGTTCTATAAGTATTTTTATGAGGACTTTTGAATTGGGTCCAATATTAGTTCTTTAATAAAAGTTCCTAAAGCGGAATTGGTAATTCAGTGGCCAAAAAAATAGCTAAAGTATTGAAATGTGATGGCAAATAACTTTCCCAGACATTCAAAAATATATTAGAGTTACCAGAAATCTAGAAGAACGCCCAGTTTCTCAAAACGACACCATAATGCTGTGTGATTGAGGCCATTTGATTTCTTCTACTTTAGTTCATTTTAAGAATAAAAACTTGGGGCTGGAGAGATTTCTCAGTGGTTAGGACCCTTGCCTGCAAAGCCTCACAAACCAGGTTCAATTTGCCAATGCTCAGGTAAAGCACAAAACACACACACAAAAACACACAAAAACACACAAAAACACACAAAAACACACAAAAACACACAAAGTGGCACATGCATGTGGAGTTTGTTTGCAAAGGCTAGAAGCCCTGGCGTGCCCTTTCTTCCTGTCTGTCAATTCTCTCTCTCTCTCTCTCTCTCTCTCTCTCTCTCTCTCTCTCTCTCTCTCTCTCTCTCAACTAAATATTATTTTAAAAAGTAAAAACTTGATCCAAATGTTAACTGTTAATATCTATTAAATTATCTCTGATCTGGGTTGGCAGGCTTTGCAATCAAGTGCCTTTAAATTATCTCTGATGCTGAATATGTATATTTAGTTTTTAATGGCTTTATAATATTCTATCCTAGGAATTAAAGAAAGAAGAAAGAAAGAAAAGCTCTACAAAACTGTAGAGACTAAAGCTTTTTGAATTTTTATATATCACTCAATAATGATATCTTGTTTTGAAGAGATGGAGCCGGAGCTAAAGGTCTCAAGACTTGCAGGAATTCTAGGACTGTCCAATTCCTCTGTCCATGATAAAAGCAAGAGGCCATGATGATAATTACTGTGGGGACCTCTGAGATAAGGATTTATCTCCAAGAATAGCTATAAAAAGCTGACAACTATGATTTAATTATGATGGAGTGGGTCTTGAGTGGCTGTAAATCTACTGAGGAGGTCTGTATGAAAATTAAGACGCAGGATATATGTTTTAATTTATAGGATTCTTCTTTGGACTGCTTATAAATCAAAAGAGTCGCAGAAATTCAAGGACAAACACATGCTCGCACATTTTCTGATGTCTCTGTGTGGGGGTCAGGTTTCCTCTCTGAGTCTAGAAAGCCAGCAAGCCCAAATGTGAGTACTGACCTTTTTCTATTCCTTGGCTCACATTCACAAATCTCTTTAATAAATACATCATCCCGGTGCTATGAACTCCTCAGAAGTCACTACAAAAATCTGTCGCAAGAAACCAAGTGACATCTTGATGTCCTACTGACTGCGTGGATCTCAATATGAAAACTGATCTCAACTTACATGTGAGGTTATTATTAATACTGATTCTATGATACATAAGAAAAGTACTGTAATTAACCTTCAAATTATAAGGAGTGGGCATTCCTCTGCCCCCTGTTTAATCAATGAAAAATTAATTCTACTTGATATAAGAAAAATAGACACTGACTAATGTGCTTTCCCTTATCAGAAAAAAAATGTACACCCAATTATGCCCAATTATTTTTCTTGTGCTACATTGAGATTTATTGCTGGAATATGCATGTTATTATATTTATATGTGGGCAACTATGAAAATGGGAGTGGAGTCCTCATTCTTATTCCTCATTTTATTCTAATCTTGAAAACAGCATTCATAGTAAAATGCAATAACCTTGTGACAACAATTCAGAAGTTATTTTATGCAGAAACTGACAGAGTACTACATGTTAAAACTGAGATGGAAACCCTGAGGTATACAGAAGACACACTGGGGTAGCTGTCTAGCTAACAAGAAATTGAATATTGGATTTTCCCTCCAAATCTACGTCCCCGCTTTAGTCTGCAATTCTGTATTTCTGGTTGCAGTGATGAGGCAATGATTTCTGACGGCGAGAACACATTTGAGATCTCATGTGTGCACACTGTAGAATAAACGATAATTTCCAAAGATCTCTGTGGCTGTATGGATCCATGTGGGCGTCACTAATAGCAATGAATGCATAGAGGCCAATTTTGCTGTCAAACATCCTGCAGGTATAGGACACAGCCATGCACACCACAAATTATCTGGCCCAGCATGTTAGTAGTGTTGAGTGAGAATACCTGATCTAAGAACAAATTAAGTAAAGTTTATTGGGCTTTGTTGGAGATTTGTAGTTATTTTTTTTAATTTTATTTCAAGGATAGGCGTACAAAGCTCAGCGTCCCTACCATGTGTACTTGTAAAGGTTCTAACTGCACAGGGAATGTGGGGCACACACACACACACACACACACACACACACACACACACACACACACACACACACAAAGCCATGAAGGGCCTGAGGTGGTTTTTAATTCTATCCCTGGCCACACTGCTCCAGTTGCAATCCAGCTAACCTGGACATGGATGCATAGGTAGCTTGGTTTGTCTTAATCAAGTCTATAACTCTGTTATTCCAGCTCCAGGGCTCTGGCTTGCAGAGCAGGCTCACAGCGCAGGTAGCGCCATCTACCGTCCCGCGGCGGTAGTGACTGTCTGGGGAGAGCTGCACTCTGATTGGCCAGGACATCTCAGCCTTTCCCCATCACCTAACCCTGCACTTGCAGGAGAGCTTGTTAAGGAAGAGAATGGTATGCGCTGTGCTTCGCAGCCTTGGGCTCCGGGTCCTCAGTCATTACTCACATTTTGTAAATGCTACCTATGAACACTTTTGCAACTTCCGGGGAACTTTCAAGAAATGGTCAGATTTGGGCACAGAAAAAGAGTCTTCTTCGGATTGGATGACATCTCCTCTGGCCTTCCTGAGTAATTGACTGTCTGAGGGGAAGGGTAGGTCAGAGCAGGGTCTTCCCTTCCCTCCCTGAGGAAGGAACCCCAGGTTCACTTTACAGATTAAAGGACCCAACAGGGCTCCAAGCACTGCAGTCCTAGACTCTGATGAAGCAACACAAGACCTTTCAGCACCATAGTCTGGGCAAATTTGCCAGTGTAGATGGGCATCACTAAGAAGGCCATGACAGGAGCCAGGGCCATGGCTCAGGGGTTAAAGGTTCTTGCTTGCAAAGCCTACTTCTGGCCAAGGTCCAATTCTCTAACACACACTCATAAAGCCAGACCCAAAAATAAAAAGTGATGAAAACTTCTGTTGCTGAAACACACACACACACACACACACACACACACACACACACACACACACACACAAGATCTGCCCAAAGCAGCAATGACTGGGCTCCTGCTGAGAGCAACCTGTTTCCTGCCCCTGATAGGAGGACCTCCCTTGGCTGCTAACAGGCTTTCCCAATAAATGGCCTCATCTTATTCAGTTTCACTTCAAGCATATGAAGAAAATCAAGTAACTATTTCTCAGTAGAGGTCAAATATCATCAATGCTGTAATGCAGACAAAGACTTTCTTCAAGTGTGTTTAAAACAATGCTTCCTTGTTCTATGGGTATTCCCAATGGGTTGGCCAACAAAGCCCCCACCCACTTCCTGCATTCCTCTTTCCTGTCTTTCTTTCCTTCCATTAATAACCATAAAACTGTTACACAAAGAAAATTTCTTCTGAAATTGCTTATTTTTTATGATTATTTCTTCTAAACAATCAAAAGAAAATCTTTGTCCGGAGAGATGGCTCAGCAATTAAGGCACTGGCCTGCAAAGCCTAAAGACCCAAGTTCCATTCCCCAGAGCCCACATGAAGCCTGATGCACAAAGTGGCTCATGCATCTGGAGTTCATTTGCAGTGGCTAGAGGTCCTGGCATGCCCATTCTCTCTCTTTGTCTCTCCGTTTTTGTCAATCTCTGCTTGCAAATAAATAAAAATGTATTTTATTTTTATTTATATCCAAGTAATGCTTCTTTCCTCATGTACCATGTGTCTATCCTTCCGAGAACATCAGACAATATTGATATTCCTCTAGTTTGTACTAAATTTGATGATTTCTCCAACTTCATTTTTTTCAAGATATTTTTTGCTATTCTATTGAAATGCTGTGTCTTTCCACAGAAACTAGAATAACTCCAACTTGAAAAGCCTTGCTAAGATTGTTGTAGGAAGCATTTTAAGCCCACAAATCAATGTGCAGATGACAGACATATTCATTACACTAAGCTGCCCAATATATGAAGACTGTACATCTCTCAACTGACTTATGTGTTCTTGGATTGTTTTCACTTCATATTCTAATTGTCATATAACATTTCATGTTTAAAGTACATTCTGTAATTTTCATGTACAAAGAAAGCATTCGGTTTTCTTTGGGAGAATTTTAAATGGCACTGTGTTTTTAATCCCAGTATGTAAATGATGACCTTACAGAGAATTGTGGGATGATCATTTATTCTGCAACTTGCCTGACTTGACTTGGGAGTTCTGAGAGAAGTTCTCTAGCCCTCTGAAGCTGTCCACGCAGACAATCCTGGAATCTTTATCACAATCATGGTATCACGGCCCCTTTATTGTGACTCTGCCATCATGACATCTTTATCAGAGAGAAGAGGTATCAAGGGGAACAATAAAGACCCATTCTGTTTCTAACAAGGGAAAATAGAAATATAACAATTTCATTTCTTCTTTAATACATATACATTTTGTTTTTCTCTTCTTGTATTTCCATAGCTTAAACCTCCAGTTGGATATTGAGTGAGTGGTGAGAATTGATTGACTCCCTAGTCTGGTTCATACTCTTTGGATAGAGCATTCAGGATTTGCACACATTGATTTTAAATACCCACGGAATGTCCACATGTGACTTTCTCTTTTATTTTGTGTCTGAATGAAGTGTCTAAAAGCAAAAATGGTGCCAAAAGAGTAAGCTCATTATACCATGGTAAATAGAAGAAACCAAGTTTCTACTTTGAGTTCTCATCAGGAATAAGAGTAGAGATTAAGGAGAGAAGGCATCAGGGTGAATTGTAATGATTCACTTCAGTACTTATGAAAAACTAAAAATACTTAAATACATGAAGTCCATTCTGAGTTTATTGAAAGTAACTTAATATATAAACATTTATGATTGTAGAATAATGTATGCCTGAATACGTGAACATTGCTGTACCACTTTAGAATCAGAAACATTTCATTTAAAAATTTTATTATGCTAATTTTTATTTTTAAAAAAGTTTAAAATCCAGAATCAAGGAGAAAATTACAAACATGTATAAGCATAATTCAAGAATTATAGACTAAGGAAAATTATGTATCAAACAACATGTCAAAGTTAACTAAAAAGATTAACAAATATTGTCAGACCCCACTGACACTTGCCACTTACAACTGCCCAGGTCTGGAAATCAGAATTTGATGGAAATGGACTAAATGGTTTATGCTGACAAACATATCATGTTAAAAAGTGTCAATTCCCCTCATTGCCTTAAAGAAATGCATTTTTAATATAGCCCAAATATCCAGATATATAAAACTAAGAAATAAAACAGGGGCTGGATAAACTGCTCAGGGATTAGAGACACTTTCTTGCAAAACTTGACATCCTGGCATCGATTCCTCAGATGCACAAAGTGGGGTGTGCATCTGGAGTTCTCTGCGGCAGCAGAGGCCCTTCACACCTACACTCACTCACTTTCATTCTCCCCCAGCTCACAAACGAATAAAAGAACCTTTTTAAAAAATAGTAAAGCATGCTAATTGGAAATGAGAAAGTCTATCTCCTACTTTTTTCTTTGAATTGGGCAAACATGAATTTGGTAGCTGACATGTCTCCTGAAAACATGGTCACATTGTATGAAGGATTCAGAGGTCCGGTGCTCCAGGGAATGGGGTATTCCGTACAAATTCAGCCAAGAGCTCCAGGAACCTAGCTAAATCCATTTATAAACTCTCTCAAGCAGGTTCAATTTTCTGAAGACTTCAACGGGGCAAAAAGAGGCTGTTAGTGCCATCTGCTGGTTGACTAAAACACCGTCTCCTTGGGTTATCAGATTGATTTGGCATGCCCAAATGAGCCAGTTCTGAGGCTCTCTGATGCTTTTTACAATGCCAATCAAAAGGCTAGGAGTGTTCAAAATAAGCTCCTCTTTTCCGACGCACCACGCCATTTTAGACATTTATGTTTAAGAAAAGCAGAATGTCACATCCTAACACAAACCAGGAGGTAGAGGCACAAAGGGATGACATGCATAAGGCTTTGTATCATTCTGATGGGAGCCTTGAATTCAGAAAGGGGACATTAGGAGGGCAGACTCCTCCACCTGCTCCTTTTACACCCCGCCACCACCACCACCATGGACCTCTAACCAGAAGCGTCAGCATCGGCATCATCTCTTGATTGTTACAAAGGCAGATTCTCAATCCCAGAGTCAGAATCTAATTGAGAAATAGATCTTTTTTTCTAAACCATTCTCTTCACTTTGCAAAGATCATTGCAAAACTCGCTTACTGCACAGGAAAGTTAAGTAAGGACATTCTAGTTCATTCCGCCAATACATGGAAGCAAAGTAACGTGGTTACCTGTCACCTGTGTTCATTCTAAACTGTACTTTTCATTCATTTCTATCTTAAAATCTTTGAAATGAGAGTGGTGTTGTCTAATTAGTGGTAATTTTTGCTGTAATTATATAGAACATAAAATGCAACTTAAAAATGATGGAGAAATCTTTGATTTTGAGGCACATAGAAAGCAATATTGGATTAAACAGAGATGTGATCTAATGTGGTGAAACTGGATAGTAAAAAATGCTGGAAATTCCTAAGTGCTCATTTCACTCTACTCACTACACTCAAGATAGTAAGTGCATTATTTTATTTAATCATGAGAGGCACTACAATCAGCTGCATTTCCGAAATGAAAACCAATACTTAAATTAAGTAGACTTCCCATGTTACCTACCACATGCAGTGTAAAGATTAGACACAGATATGGAGCTCAGGGTTACCTGATTCCTTCACTCATTCTCCTAACCAGAAACTTCTACTTCCAAAAGCACTAGGAAGAAAAACCAGAGATGGTAAATTTGAAGTGGAAGCATATGGGGGTCAGAGGAGTGATGTGTTCAGGTATGCTGCCTAAGAGTTGATCATATTTAGAGGTAATTGTCAAAGCTATCTACAAGAGGAATAGGCTAGAAGGGAAGATGTGAGCTTTCCCTGGGGAAGGAAGAAAGATGTGTCAGCACTGACTGTGAGAGGCACTTGTGATACAGTCCCCTAAGGTCTCAGTGTGGGAAAGAGCAATGGAAATTCTCCTAACTCATCTAGTACGGCTTAGTTTTTCACTTACCTAGTTCTTAAATGATGCACAAAGAAATGAATGCTTCTGCAGCAATACAAACCAGGTTTTAGCTCCCACTTTACAGACCAGTGCTCTGGACTTCAACTTTTAAACTATGTTGCCCATAAGAGTAACAATATCTCCAGCTAGAGATACTCAAAGTAAATGTGATGATAATAACTGCTATAATAATCTCTATATTCAACTCTCTCCTACCTATTCCTCAGGCATTCTGACAAGTCCTTTGTGTACAACGGCCATATTACTAAAACCATTATAAGGCCAAGGGAAGGGATGCTTACAGGCTTCACATCCCAGTGGTGCAAAACCACTAAATGGTGGACATGAAGCTTTCTAATTTGGATGCACATGCTTGCACAATAGGAAAGATGAAGTTCCTTCACATACATAACACAGGTGAACACCAAGGGGTCTGGCTTGGGTTTCTTCTTTCAGTATAACTCATAACGAGATGGCCTTGAGGTCTTTGAAAAATCATATACTTGATTCCCTGGCATATCAAGTACTAACCAATGATTCATCAAGAATTCTTATTGATACTTATCATCCAGGCATAGGGAGTTCCATTCAGTTATTTGTATGCACCTCAGTCAAATAACCATCACTGTATCATATAATTCAGATTATATATCAGAAATATAAATTGAGAAGTATTTGTATGACTATGCCCAAAACATGTACAAATTGGACTTATAACAAGCAGTAACCTCAGAGCAGGGGCTCTCTTTGCAGATACCAGCTTAGAAGTAAGCATATTTATTAGAATTTGTAAATATTACCAATAAAAACGTGAACAACATATTCCCATGAAAGATTGCACTCACTGTTGTATGCACTTCCTTCTGGTGATAAATTGCCCTCAGGTTAAGTAGAGTTGGTTTGAATATTACAGAGTCCTAGGTAAGAAGAATGAAATAAGCCCAGTATTAAGATAATTGTAGCAAAAAGTTGTGTCCTATTGGCATTCAGGATTTTAAAGGCTTGTATACTATAATAAAAACACACCTTAGGGATTCACTGTTTCACAATCCATAATTTCTTTTACAATTGGAAAATTTATTAAACAAACGGTCCATCATCTTAATTGATTTGGAAGCATGACTGAGTCCTGGGTCGAATGCATTCCCTCAAGTATGCTTAGAAGATGTGTTTAGCTTGGAAATCTGTTTTCATAATGGGTACATGTAAAGAGCTCTTGGTTCCAATCAGTTTATCTCTAGAATTCTAGAAAAGTTGCTATGTTTCCTTAATATCCCACCCCATGTCATGAAATGAAAATGTAATGAGAGAATACAGTTTTTCAGGGGTTTTTATCTGCCCATCAGTGCAATTCCAGCTTTAAAATACACACACAAAATATGTATATAGAGAGAAAGACGACCCTGGTTGTTAGTGCCAGAAAACAAGGAGGACAAAATCAAGATGATTTTCCTCATTGTTAGAGAGAAAGCTTTATATCTAACATGGTGCTTTGGAATTTTCATTCTGAAGTTGCCAATAAAATTCTTAAAATAAATAAAAATTGGTACCAAGAAAAAAAATTCTTAAATGTATGGTTCCAACTTTGTTTTGGAAATCAGTACAGATAATTAAAAATGTACCATCTTTTATTCTCACTGGCACACATATTGTTTCCTTTCTTAACTGTCGTTCTCACACATTGTTTATATAACTGTATCTTGATCTCTCTTTATATTTGCTTGGTTTCGTTTGAGGGCTGTAGACATAGAGAAAGAATCTTCAAAGAGGAGACAATCCAAGAAGGGGAAATTGCATAGTGCTCTATAGAATTTAGAGTTATAATATAAAAATGAGTAATTCTACATGCAAAGTGAATTTTTAGTCCTGAACTCATCAATTTCCAACCTTTCCCAGTTTTTTATTATACAGCGTTTCCTTTTCCTTATGGAATGTGTAAATCAGTAGGATCGTTGCCAGTTGATTTGTGCATATTACTGAATTGCTTCCCCTCATTCTCTTTGCCAGCTCTTTGTTGTTTTAAGACCAAATTGTAGAAGCAACTGCCCACGGTCACACATAAGCAATTAGCACTGCATAGTTTGTGATAGAAGGCCATGATAAGAGCTACAAGCTTGGTGGCTAACCAAGTGCCAAGAAGGTTTAAATCATCTGAAAAATAACCTGAATATTATTATTGCCCTCAAACAATTAAAAAAATGTAAGAATCAGACAATTGAAATGACATGTTTCAGGCCAAGGATGGAGTTTATGTTCAAAATTCTTATCTTGCTAGTGCAAACCTTACACTTTTTCCCCTTGGGCAATGATGTGGTCATCAATTAATCTATCACATGAAAATACCAGCATAGCATTCACTGTGTTGTCACAGGCCTGAGTGAGGACATGATATGCAGAATACAAGCTAATGCTATTCCTATAAGTTGTCAAATGTCTAAACATAAAGTTGAATTGACCCGTCATAGCTGTGGGGATGGAATACTGGTCTAATTACAAATTTTGTAGGAAAATGTTACTATTACCTTAGAGAAATCATATTTGTATGTGAAATTATTTCTAATGAAAAATAAGTTACTCCCTTAGAGCAAAATATATGGATAAATACCAAGTAACACACTTATCTCTAATCTGTTAGGAAACCATATTAATTGATGTCTAAGACTTTGCCCTGAGTTAGTTCCAGGTTGACAGGGATTTTTTTTTTGAATAAAAGTCTTTACAATAATCAAAGTTTAAACATCATATCATAATTTGCTGATAATATACTTTTTTAATTTGTTAAATGAAATAACATTTGTACATACATGGGATTTAAAGTAATTCCATACATGTATACATAGCATAATAATGAAATCGGGGTAATCAGTCTTTCTATTGCCTTCAACATTTTAAATTTAAAAACAATTTACTTCCACACATAAACATTTGTTCTTTATATTTCCTCTTTAAATTCGCACATTTTTCCCACTCAAAACATAAAAACTCTAACAATAAACAATATGTTTACAGTGTACAATGTGAAGGTGTGTGCAGAGGAGAGAAGCTGGTTTTCTAAAATGAGTTAATTGGCTTCTTGTATCAATTTAAAAGGCCACCACGTATTATTGTCTGTCTTTCCTCTCTTTGCCCCTTAGGTATAATGAGAAGAGAGAGAAGAAAGTTAATTTTACTATTAAGAGCTCTTGCTTTGCCTAATTTTGACATTGGCAAAATTCAATACTTTAAGCACATGGTAGAAATCCTGTTTATTTTAGTCTTAAAACCCTCAGATATTTCTCTAGCACATGGTGGACAGAGACCTTTATTTATGCATGTAGGTCATGTGTTTTATTTATTCCTTAGTAATTTTTAAAATACCAGATCAAATCGTAAGCCAATCCATAATGTCTTTTGCATAGCTGTGTGGGAGTCAAACCACAAATATTATCTATATTTATGTTGGGCTGGCCCACCCTTTGCTGTCTCCAGAGCCCTGCTTTACAAGGATTGACACTCCTGGGTAGCTGTGGCGCCACGTCCATTTGGCATAGCTGTCTACACGACATCTTTCCTTCTGTTGTCTTTTTTTGGCACAAACTACTGGATGAAGTCATGCAAAAATGTGCATTGAGTCATGGGGTGCCTTTGACTGCGAAATGGGGCCTGGCATTGTGCCCTGTGGTTGCTGAAAGGTCTTATCTCAATACCGGTTTCTGTTTGGCTTGGATAAGGTGTTCTAAGCTTCATATACCAGGGAGGGTTCCGACAGGGGCAGAGTACATGATCGTGATGTACTAAAGAGAGAGGGGGCACCTCAAAGCCCATCATCCATGAAGAATACATCTTCATGTACTCTTCAAACAGCTCTTAAGTTTGGGCTTCATACACACTAAATTTCTTGGCTCAATAATGGACCTACTTTATGGCTACATATACACTTTTGTTACCCTGCTTTTGTAGCAAGAAAGCACTGATTTGCTGCATGCTTAAAAAATGGAAAAAGGACCCAGATATTTCCAAAAGAGTTACAAGTCAATCATAAAAAAGCACTTCCTCTCAGCTCAGAATTTCCAAAAAAGGAAGGAGAGAGGGAGGGATGGAAAGAGAGAGTACAGATCATACTTTAACAATGGGGACAATAAAAGTCAAGGTGACTAAGCATGGACAAAGAATTTCAGAAAACAGACGCATTTATGATGTAGGATTCGTAGTTGGTGAGATTTGGTGCAGCAGGTACGTTTGGCAAGTCATTAAAACATGACTGGAATTTGCACAAGAAGTGAAATGAAAGGGTCGCTAATGTCACCAATAAATATTTAGTGGACTTCTGTAATGTGGACAATGAAGTATAATTGCACAAATCGGGTGGGAGGAGGGGGATGAGAAGCAACTACTTTATTCAGATCTTACAATCTAATCAAAAGCACCGATCAGTAGAAAAGCAAAGAGCAATTCATGCTAAAAAATCATTAGCTATTTTATGCTCCTGACATTGCTAGACAATGTTAGAAGGGTAGAGTTATGTGA
Source organism: Zapus hudsonius (assembly GCA_004024765.1). Classification (NCBI taxonomy): domain Eukaryota; kingdom Metazoa; phylum Chordata; class Mammalia; order Rodentia; family Dipodidae; genus Zapus; species Zapus hudsonius. The sequence continues at coordinate 57,332 of PVHP010003714.1, forward strand.
GCCGAAAGGAATGACTGAATAAGGTTTATAATGGATTTTATTTAGTAATCTGGTTTTAGACATGTAGAAAGCACATCCCAAATGTTTTATGATGATTGTGCAGATGAAGTGAACAAAAACAAAGGAATTTTTTTGCTGAGTTGTAGTGAAAACTAAGGACAAAGGGTTATGAATCATAGAGTTGTAAATTTGTAAGGGATTAAAATATCATTTAGCTGAAGTGGTGTAACTTCTTTCCAACTATGAAGTATTTTCATGGGCACTTCACAGTGAGACAGGAACACATTATTAAGTAAATTTTGGTGCATTTTGAAAAACAATGTTTTTAAGAATCACTGAAAAGCAACAATTACTAAAAAGCTTTGAGTGGGCAAGGTATGCCTTCAAACACACAAGTCAGTGATTAATATTACAATCTGTCAGTACATTCATTTTCTGATACAACTAGAAGGTACAGGAGCTAGGAGAGCAATAAAGAAAGAGGAATATTTGTATACCATCCAGTGAAGCCAGAGAGATAATGTGTGTAGGCAGCAGGAACTGTGAAGTCTCATGCTTACAGTCAGAATAGAAAAAGGCTAATTGACCAGGAAATGTACTAATTTTCATTTTAGGCATGCTTATTTTGTGTTATTTGGAAAGAAGTTTCCCAGGAACACAGAAATGTAGAACTGACATCTCCTCAGGCACCTACAAGAGGAGTTAAAATATTCTTAGCTCCTGGGGGTCTTCAGCTAGATGACTGATCAGAGTCTCCTGAGTTTCATCTTCACCATGATAGGAGTTCACAATGGAAATGTGAAATTCATGGAGCTGGGGAGGGGGCTTAGCACAGAAGACAGTTGCCCATACAAGCACAAGAGCCTCAGAGAGCTTGATTTTGACTCCTGAGCACCCACAAAAACAGATGAGTATGAGCAAGCCTGCCTATAATCCTGGTCTTCTGGGGAGTGGGGAACAGAGAGCAAAGAAGGGCTTGGGAACACAGCAGCTTTGGGTTCATGAGAGACTCCATCACAAGAAAACACAAAGCAGACACCTGACATGGTTCTCTGGCCTCCTCAAACATACATGGATGCATGCATCCTCCCACATGTGTACATATATCACAACCACACACTGTAAGTCAGCCTTGTCATAAAATTGAAAAAAAAAATCCCCAGGCATTCCACTAATAAAAAAATAAGGAGTTTCAAACTTATTCTTTCTTCTTCCCACATATAAAAAGATACTTCATATCTATTTGATGTCCACTAGAGTCTCAACAGTATAACTGTGAGATGACCCAGATGCTTTTACAAGTGCATTGTTTGCTGGTGGGTCTCAAACACTCACAGCAATGTGTGTTTCAAGTAGAGAGCAACAGCAGAGTCATTCCCATATAGATTGCCCCTACCTTGCAAAAGTTCAAGCAGCCTTGAAGTTTGTCTCTACCCTACCACCCCTTGTCGGGGGGATGGATAAGTAATAGGGGTTCCTTCAATAGCTAATCTCTGCATCCAGATGCATACTTAACATGATGTGATAGTTGGTAAAAATGAACATGAAGCCAATACTTAGATCAATAAACCACATGGCCACATCCTTTCCACAGAATACTATTCACCATATTGAATTAATAGAAATGGCTTTAGTACAAATGCAAAATTATTTATGAAACAATAGAAAATCTGCTCTTAAGTAGAAAAAAAGCAGTGCACATGAATTCAGTAAAAAAAAAACAGATGTTGCACAGATTTTAAACACACACACACATACAGAATCTCATATGCAATTGTCCATGAAATATTCAACACACACAAAAGTCAAGGGCTTACTGGGATGGATTTCTTTCCCTCTCACCTTCATGCTGATCTTCCACATGTCAGCGTCTCTTTGGAATGGGGTGTGTTACCAAACCACATGGAAAGAGCCAATCAAAGATCAGTTCCAGTTGAATTTTGTGTGGTGGGCTTTGGATTGTCCTCAGTTGTAAAAGAAGGGGGACACGTGCCTCCCTATCAGGAAAGCAGGCACCCAGCAGCCACCAACCAATTACTATCAGTAGAAGCAGAAGCAGACTGAACTTGGCAAACAGAAGCAATAATTGAGCAATGCCCGAGGAAGACATAGGGATAAATTGTCCAGAGTTTGATAATGAAGATATAAAATTAAACAATAGCTTATCAATTTAATTACCACTGCTAAACCTGATCATATCAGTTATAAAATCAAATCCTTGAGTGTGAACGTATATTAAATTCAGGTGACTCGATCAACCGTATGTACCTACTTCCCTAACCTTTTCTCAGTTGGCACAAGTGTGTTACATACTTTCCTATTTAGTGTTTTGTGTGAGTGCTTTGTTGCTTTTAGATTTTTGACACGCAAAATTTATTCACATAATTTGACCTGGAATATCATGAGTTTCACTAAGACATTCTCAAATGTTCTATGACTTATTCAAAAGTGCCAATGATTTGTTTTAAGATACCACTTTATTTCCATTTGAATTTAACAATTTTAGGGGTATTTTCCTTCTGTGTGAGAGCTTACTTTGGTTATTTGTAATAAAAAAAAGAAATGATGTCTATACACAGAAAATTCAATTAGGAGATTTTAGTGTGCCGCCTTTTTTTTCTATGAAACATGGCACCAGATACACCCTTCACCTCTGTCAGCCTTCTGCATGAAAGTGAGGCTCAATCAAGAGGATCTCAGTTCCATCCATGTTGTGTGTGGAGTGTAAAGTTCACTAGAAGGTGATGGCAGGGGGTTCACTCATCCTCTGTGGACAAGACTACATATCACAGAGCAGGCAGGTATTCAGACTGATGATTTGAAGATGCAACCCAGGCTTCCTGATCAGCAGCCTTTCCTGTTTCCCCTCCATCATGAAACTTTCTCTTGAATACCTAAACCTGAAATAAACACTTTCCTTCCATTAACCGCTCCTTGAGTGTTTTGTCCCAGCAATGAAAAGGTAACTGCTACAGATACTCCCATAGATTTGAGGACAAACCCAATTCCATTCCAGAAAATATCTAAGCCTTGGGAATATGGTCGTGATCTAGTTCAGTACTTTCCTTAGGAGTGGAGAAGGAGTCTGTAAACCTCCTTGGATTTTTCTAATTTCTATACCACTCAGAAAAATCCCACATGCAGTGACCAACCTAGACAGTGAGACATGAGATCTACATTGAGAATATTAAAGTTTTGATTTTTAAAAATGTTGCGGTAATTCCTTTTGTTATGTAATCACAAAAGAAATGGGCCTTGTGAAAATGATAGAAGATTCCAGAGTGAAAGACTTGTGGTGATGGTGGAGCATGTAACCCTGTTGTGCTAATGGCACACTCTGTTTATGGACTTGGACTTTGAGAATTTCAGAATTCTTAAGTTGTAAAACAATATGGATTTGTGTATTCTGTACATTGTAATTTCAAGGTTCCACACTGATGCATAATCAAGGGTCTGAATCAAGTATCTTTCCTGGCCATTTAACAGACAAAATCATTAAAGATTATATCTAAAAATGGGCAAAGAAAAAGAATGATTAAATCTGTATTGCATCAAGTACAGGAGAAATGTTGAAAAGATGGAAAAATAATAGTCGACTAGAAAGCAATGCAAGGATCAATAAAATGTTCACTTCTCAAAGTCAAAAAAGGACACAATGATGACACTAACCCTGATACTGGGGAGGATGAGGCAAAAGGATCGTATTTGAGGCTAGCCTGGACTGCACAGTGAGACCCTGTCTCAAAAACAACAATAAAACTATAGTTGCAAAACAAAACTTCACTGTAAGGGAAGAGGATCATGAAAGGAAGACAAAGTGGAAATGCTGAAAAAATCAGCAATATTATGTCTCTAATGATTTCCTGGGGAAAAGGTTTCTGCTGCCATAATTCCAAAAGCACGTGTAATAGCCAACATTAAATCTACCATAATTAAAAAAAATTATATATTTATTTAAGAGAAAAGAGAGAGAGAAAGAAGAAAGAGAGAGAGAGAGAAATTTTGACATCCCAGGGCCTCCTATCACTGTAAGCTGTAAGTGAATTCCAGGTGCACGTGCCACTTTGTGAGTCTGGATTTACTTGGGTACTAGGGAATCAAACCCAGACCATCAGGCTTTGAAAGCTCGTGCCTGTAACCACTGAGCCATCTTTTCAGTCCCCTGCCAGAATTGGTTTGAAAGATACGGGTTGTTGATGAGCCAGCCAGACTGGCTTTCATGGTTTCATTACTCTGAACTCCATTTTCAACTACTCTGTTATTTCTACTTTTTGTTGTAGTTTTATACTCCAGAGAAATAAGCACTCAGGGAGAATCAGAATAAGGCAGGAGAAAATTACTTTTTATATAACAGTCTTAGATTTAAATATCAGTTGTAAAAATGTGCACTTTAGGGGCACCAGACATTATTATCAACTATTAATCATAATAATTATATTATTGCTCCATGTGTTGTCAATTTTTTAAAAAATATTGGGTTGAATCTTCAAACATAAGAGCAAATGGCTTTCTTTAAATAATTAAAAGAAAACACTGATAACATAATGAGGATGTGTATTTAAAACTCAAAATAACCTCTTTAAATGATTATGAAAACTGAGACCAAGCTAAGAGAATGTTGGTAAATACTATCAACAAATATAGTCGCAATTAAGTTTTTTACATATTTTGAAAACATTAAATACTTCTGTTTTGTAAGCATCGCAGTTTAATATAGAAAAATATAAATTAAAACAATAGCTCATTGTTAAGGTTCCATTCGAAGGATGCCAGACATAATTGAGCTACATTAACTCACACGAAATAGGACCCAGTGGTGACATTCTGATTACCATTCTCAATTAACACAGCTACATATTTTAATGCCTATGTTTAATGTCAAAGCATTAAGAGGCTTCCAAGATAAGAAATCTATTAGTGTTTCAAAAATACACTCCAAACTAGAGACCCACGTAGACACAGAATGAAACCGTATGTCATTTGCACTAAGGCCCTAACTTCAGCCATATGAATTAATCAACCTTCTCCAGCGAAGGCTATAATTTTTAAAAATAGTGAAGGAACTCCGTGTTGAACACGAAGCTGAATCGGTTTCAGACAAAACAACAAATCTGCAAAGAGTTGAGCAGCATTAAGCATGAGGGAGAGAGCATTTCCATAATATTAACTGCCAAGTGGGTCTATTCAAATCAAATGCTGATCCATGCAATTTTCCTTGCTAACTTGTGACCCACGCAAGGCCTAGCAAGAAGTATTTCTCAATATTCAATTCTGTAATGAACAATTAAAACACATAAAAATCAGAGCCAAAGAAAGATCAAAATGTGGCATTAAGTGATCATAGGAAAAGGCAGAAGCAATGCCATTGTGTAAGCCTCTTCTGTACTGGTGAGTTGATTATCTGACACTGAATTAAGGCATCTATGCTAAATTTATTAATCACTCTCAATACTTTATTAGGTCACAAAAACTCGGGCTTAGCTTTTTTTAAAAGTTATTCCATAAAATATCCCAGAAATTAAGACAAAGGAAAGAAATATGGAAATTGGCCAAAAATTAGTAACGGTAGATGACTTGAAAAACTGTGTTTGTTTTTAAGATTGGAACCATCTGAATAAAATTAGGTGGAAATAATCCCTTAGGGTCTGAATATATTTAAATGGAAACAACCCATCTAAAACACAAAGAATACATCCTTAAAGAAAATAACAGGCAAAATTTCCAAATGTGAGAAACGAATGTCTATTTCTTCACATGCAAGTCAGCAAACATGGGATGTAGATTTTCTCTGGGACAGCCATCAGGCCAAGCACATAGGGCTTAAGAGTGAATAAAAGAAACTCTTCCCTGTCACAGGTCAATGAGCTCAAAATAGAGGCAAGAAATGTGATACTGAGTATTTCAAAAATTCCCCAAAATGAAATTTAGACAATACTAAAGTAATAAATTAAATCGTATGTAAATTTTTAAACCTAGAAAATAAAATTGTAGTTATATTTTTATTACAGATATATTTTAAAAATAGTTAAGGGACTTGAAGATTAATTTTAAGTGATGAGAAATTAAGACACAAAATGCAGTAGAATGTTCTCTTGTCATTTGTTAAATGCAAAATGCATAAACTCTCAAACACGAACATTCAATAAGTAGATATTGAGACTTTTTTATTTTTTATTTATTCAATTTCAAGCAGAGAGAGAGAGAGAGAGAGAGAGAGAGAGAGAGAGAGAGAGAGAGAGAGAGAGCACCAGGGCCATCACCTTGTGGGTCTGGCTTATGTGGGTCTGGGAGAATTGAACCAGGGGCCTTAGGGACCAGAGGCAAGTGCCTTATCCGCTGAGCCATCTATCCAGCCCGGTGTTGAGACTCTTACTTCCTTCTCAAGCAAAGAATTTGTGAGGACAGCATACTGGTTAAAGTGACTAAACTTTTTTTTTTCGTTTTTTTTTAAATTACTTTTCCAAAGGTACCTATCTTTGATTGTAAAATGTACTACTTAAAAATTCCCACTCGTTTTCATAGACAGTGAGCATATAAATGATTGAAGGTCTTGTTAAGATATTAAAAAACTATTATTAAAATTGTGTTTCCACCAGCAGTGATGGTCATAATATTTCCATATATTTACAAATTGAAATATTTATAATAGTATTTTGCACTCCTTTGGGACTTCTTGGTCTATATTATCCTAAGTTATTACATCATTTAGGATTTGGAAAGAACTGCCTATAATTGAACTTTTATATTTTAAACTACAATTTATACATTTTTTAATAAAATACTGACTTTTTTGGGGGGGTTCAAGGTAGGGTCTTACTCTAGCCCTGGCTGTCCATCTGGGAACTCACTCTGTAGCCCCAGGCTGGTCTTGAACTCATGATTTTCAGTGTACATCAGCTTCCCGAGTACCAGAATTAAGGGTATGAGCCACCATACCTGCCTTAATATGACATTTTATTACATGCCATTTATCTATTATTTATCATGAAATATTACATAACATTGTCAATTTAAAGTACATTGCTTTAATGATTATACAGATATACATTATGCAAAGATTAAATTAGGATAATTATTATTTCTATCACTTTAAACACCTTAAGATGTTTCACTGACATATAATAATGTTACATACTTAAGGATAGTTTTATATATATATAAATATATACATTATGTACAGATATATCAAAACAACTAACATTTCAAATTCCATGTCTTTGTACCTGGGGTTTTGTATTTGGGTAAAGTCCTTTCTACATGGAAGATACAAACCTATTTCCAGATGCATATCTTGAATTTCTCCCCATTCCATAACTCTCTGATGATGGTTTGCTCTCTGTGTTGACTGTAGAGGTTTAGTTTGATGAAATCACATTTGTCTGTTTGCTGGGCTTCCCGAAGCTCTATGAGGGTCTTATCCAATCTTGTTGACTATACCATGTTTTGAAGTATTTCCCTTATGACTTCCTCCAGTAGTGATTGTTTTTATGCAGAGTGAGAAGGGTCAAGTTTTCATCTCCTGCATGCGAATATCTGGTATTCCCAGACCATTTATTAGGCTATGGTTCTCCAAGGAATTTTAAGTTCCTCTTTGGGAAATAATCTTGCTATAGAGACATAGCATTGGTCTGTGTGCTCAATTTTGTGATGATAACATGATGTTTTATTCACTATAGTTCTGCAATATATATATTATATATATATATAATATATATATAGTCAAGTCCTGTGATACCTCTAGCTGTGTTGTTTTTGCTAAAGATTGAAAAGTCATTTTATTTCTATATGAACTTCAGGCTTCTAGCTCTGTGTGCACCATGGGTCATTTGATGGGAAAGGTATAGAATCTGTAAATCACGTTGTGTGGTATGTACATCTTAAGAATTTTAATTCTTCTAAACAATGGGTGGTCTTTCCATATTTCTTCTTTTAGTTGAGGATTGTCATACTTGAACATCCTGTGATTTGAGCCTTATCTCTTCCCATTACCTTTTATCCTCTCTTTCTCACCCATGGTCTCCTGAGCCCCTTCTTTCCAATAAGACTTAATCTCTTTTGATGTCTTTTGGTTTCCCTATCCTCTGTCATCCATGTCGAAGTGCTAACGGCCTCAGTATTGTGCAGTGATGACAGTTGATGTGAGGTCATGACAGAGATAGTCAAGGCTTTAAGGATAATCTATCCAAGTACTTCTCATTCTCTGGCTCCTACATTCTTCCCATCCCCTCCCTGAGCCTTGGACGGCATGCTAGAGCACTCAGCAGCCACTTACTTGTTCTCAGGCCTTCTGCAAGTTGTGAGTCTCCCAGAATCCACTGCCTTTTGTAAAAAAAAAAAAAAAAAAAAGCTTCTCTGTCCAATGGTGATAGCTGGGTATAATCTAGGGGCATAAAACAAATGAAAAATCTTCACCAACTACTTGTCTGACATAGGATTAATGTCTAGAATATACAAAGAACTCAAAAATTAAAAAGCTATTGTTTATGAACCATTTCTTAAATAATTGAACATTTGATTTTCTGGTATATAATTATGAAATTTGGATTTGTTTGAATTTGGCAATACTTATTAAGACATTTCTCTTTTTGTTGGTCATTCTAATATTTTCCTGTTTTAAAATGTTTTAATTTTATATTTTTATTTATTATTTATTTGCAAGAGATAAAGAAAGTATGAATAAGCCATTCTGATTATAACAAACTCTGGATGCATGTACAACTTTGTGCATCTAGCTTTATGTGGGTACTGGGTACTCAAACCCAGACCACTAGGTTTTGCAATTAAGCACCTTTAATTGCTGAGCCATGTCTTCAGTCATTTTCCCGTTTTGATAAGGTGAATATGATAATAAATAATAGTTTACTTTCTGATATTTACTTTAAATTTTATTGCAAAGCACTGGGGTTAGCGGATGTTTACTTTTAAGGATCTGGGCCCAAATTAACTACTTGATACTCTGAGAGATTTTTTTTTCTCATCACAATTGCAGTACACAAATAACCCTGTATGGACCATTAACACCCCTAAACTTACTGAGGATTCTGGATAGTTTGTTTATGAAAGTTAGTACTATCTATATTTAACGTATTTGAAATTAAAATAAGAAAAGTGGGAAGACATAAGAAGTACACATTTTATAACTTCTCACAGTGTTGACCTGTCCTGGGTTAGGTACACTCACAGAACACCTCAGGGCAGCTATGAAAGAATGAGATTGAAAAGGACGAATTGTATGGTTGTGTTATTATGCAAGAACATTGACTGCATCTCTGAAAAGTTTGTAAAGATCCTAAGGGGGGAGTCAATGAAGGTCTTCTTAAGATTCATTATTCCCTACTTAGTATTTTATTCTTTTATAAATCATTTCATGTGGTGGATACACAATAACACTTGTCTCACAGTAATTTCAATCTCCTTCATTTTTCTCCCTTTAAATGGTGTGTATATTTTCCCATGTGTGGGGCACACATGTACACATGTGGAGGCAGAATAACTTTGAAGGCCATGTTTTCCTCAGAAATGCCATCCACCTTCTTTTGGGATAGGATCTCTCATTGGCCTGGAGTTCAACTTGACTGGTTGGCCATCAGGCTCCATGTATCTACCTGTCTGTTTCAGGAGGTATGTACCACTATGCCCACCGTGTATGTGGATACTGGTGATCGAATTCGGTTCTTCATGCTTGAGAGGCAGGCACCTTACCAGTTGAGGTGTCTTTGCAGTTCCTAAATGTTTTAACTTATTGATAAGAACATTAAAAATGTACATGTTAATGAGATACCATGTACTGTCTTGATATACACATCATTATATATGTTTAAATCATGTGAGTTTCCTTTTTGGTGATCATTCTTTTAGCTATGTGTGTATGTAGTATGTGGTTTTGTGTGCATGCAGGGTATGCTCATGGGTGTGTGGATGTGTAGGCTCACTCTGCACATGTATGAAAGTCAGAAGTAGACAATGGATATCCTCCTCCTCCGTAACTCTGCCTGATGTCTCTCATTGAGTCTGAAGCTCCCTATTTTTTGGTCAGACTGGCTGACCATGAAGCCCCAGTAATCCTCCTTCTCTGCCCTCCTCAGCAGTGGGGGTATGTGTGACCAATGCCTAACCTTTTACATGGTGCTGGGAGTTAAACCAAGGTCTTCAGATTTGCAGAAGCTATTTCTCTGGTCCCCGATAATTCTTTCTTGTGTCAATTTATTTTCATTTTTCCTCATTGTCTGGTTGAAACTCTTTCTTGGGGTTTTCATTGAAATATAGACAGGGGACAGTGACAGTTTGCTTTTCCTGTGCTACATCAAATCTACCTTGATTGCTACTGACTCTTCAGAAGGTTCCTATTATCATCAAGTAAGCCCTCCTGGATTCCTATTTGCTACAGCTGTTCCATGGGTACACTATACATTCTTCCAAAAGAGATTGATACTCTTGAACTTCTGAGCATCTGTGATTCCTGATCTCATAAAGTTGAGAAAATTTCCTCCCACTTTCTTGTACACTGAATTCTCAAAGTCTGCATTAGGTGAGGAGTCATCAGGAAAGACAGGATACAAATGAGCCTGTTCCTATCACACAGCAAAACAAATATGGAGCCTCCTTCCACTGTTACTGAGAATCTAAATTTGCTAGGTATGTATGACTCTAACCTTTGCCCAGTTGGGTATTCAAATACTTGTTGCCAAAATGCTTGCTATTCCATAAGACTACTTCAATTTCTATTTAATTTACCCCCCCCAAACTTTCCAAATAATCAGCACCTGAACGATGGCTGTACTTATACTTCCAGCCACCATCTTGCTACATTTTCCACTTGAAAACTGAAAATGCTGGTGCATTTTTAATAGAGTATTTCAGGAATCATGTAACAAGTAAAATAGTAATTATTTTAGGTATCTATTTTAAATATTAGTTATATTTACTTCCAGTGTATATAACTTCCCATGTTTAATAGAACCAATTCGATTTTTCCATGACAAAATTGAGTTTTAAAATCCCTTATAGCATTACGTTTAAAGAAATTATACCCTGTCAGAATATGTTATAATGACAGCATGAAATATTGCCCCGAGGAAAAATACAGCTAGAAGTTGACTGAGAAATAATATCTTGTTGCTATGCCACATTAGAATAATTTTTTATTTCCTGGAGATAATATTTTATGGTGAGACTTTTGAACGGGAACCCATATTTGCCCAGAAAGTTGAATATTTAAATGAGAAAGTTAAGGATTCATGATGCATTACTAAATTATGAATTTGACTGCCACTTCCATACATTTCTGCCCATAAAAGCCCACTTTCCACTTTGGGCTAAATGAAGTGGTTAATAGTTTGGGCAAGTATCTAGCTTTTCAAAATAGCCTGCAGATAAAGGATGACATTCATGATAAATATAACATACAACTGACAATTTACATACAGAGCTGGTACATACAGGATAATTAGCAAGCACCCCTGGCAACACTTTGTCTCCTCCCCTCCATCTGTTGCTTCACTTTGAATTTTAGGCATCTAGGATAGGAATAGTTTGGAGTCCTTCTCTTGATCTGAAATTTAGCTTTATATAAATATGTATATGCATGTATATTATATACTACAGGAAATCTGTAAAAAATAATGACTCTGGTGTTGAAGAGCTCTTCTGTATCTAATTGGTTAGGCTAAATTTGAAAATATTTGACAAACATTTCTGGGATTTATCTAATATCTACTGGTTCTTTAGGTCTATAAAGCTGGTACAATTAAACCTGAGCATTTGACATGGGATAGCATATAAAAGATGTCACGAAGTAGCTAAAAACAGGCCATGCTAAAGAAATTACTTCATGGTTTGAGAAAAGAAATGTTGTCTCTTTTTGGGATCTAAGATGAGTTTATTTAATAATAGCCAAAAGGTGATGAACTTGGATAGCAATCTTACTTTATCGAATAGTCATTATAATGAGGATGAAGACAAACAAACTGGATTAAAGTCCATGCTCTGATATTGATCTATGTATGGTATAACCTTGTCCAGGTTTCTCCATTTCTCTGTCTTAATTATTTTCTTTGTCTGTTTCTGTACTTGTAAAATGATCATCATCACAGGATTTCCAGTGTTGTGAGGATTTAGTGAGCTAATAAACACATCAAGGTGTCTGTCACAAAGTAAATTGTATTTATTAAGTAAATAAGAAGGATGATGTATATCATGATTATCTCTGCTTAATTTACATTTAAAAGGTGAAAAATGCCCAATCTATGTTTCTGCTAATGAATAATCAAATCCAGACTAGGGAATAGTTCAGTCAGCTGTGTTTGCCTTCCTAGCATGAGGACCCAAGTACAATCCATAGCACCCAGGGAAGAAATGCTCAGTGTGGTTTTGTGTACTTGGTAATGCCAACACTGTAAGTGTAGACACAGGAAGCTAAATGGCTAGCTATTCTAGCCTATTGGTGATCTTCATGCCAGTGCGGTTCCCTCTAAAAGAGACTGATGGTGTGCCTCAGGAATGACATCTGAGGTCATCCTCTGGTCTCCACATATGTGCACCCACATACATACAAGCAAGCATACTCACGTGTGTGCAAGCCACACATTGACAGGCAATAAAATATATAAATAACATCCTTTTTGCTCTCCTCCTATTCATTAAAATATAATCTCAATAATGTTATGATATAGTTAATTCAGTTAATATCTACACACAATTTCAGTACAAATGAACACAATGCTTCTATTGAAAAAAAGAAGATATTCATTTAACACTGACCACTGGTTTTGGATGATTTTGAAATGGGGCTTGTCAATCAGTGGAATAACAAACTGTGATCATTACTCAACATACCACAAATATTTTGAAATCCACAAATCTTGTGCTATATATGAGCCCTTTTAATTGAACAAGAGAACAAAAGTGAAACCCTTGAGGTAAGGATTAGATATTTAGTCATGGTGTATTATGTGATGGTCCCAAGGGAACTGAGCGGAAGAGGGGGCGGAAAGATTGTGAGAGCCGTGGTGGGGGAGACTGTCCAGAGGCATGGCACCCATCAGTATCAACACACTTGGGCCAGGAAGACCGGGATGAGTACTAAGATATACAGGATCCCTTGCCACAAGGACTAATACAGACAGCCCACGGAGGAGGATATACAACTGATCAGGGATGGGGGGGGGAATTGGGGAATTCGGGATAACAACGCATGGTTTGCCCACTAAATAATGTAACTCATTATGAACAATAAATATATATTTTTAAAAAAGACAGAAAATGTGACCATTGCTTGTAAAATGGTCACCAGCAGCTCAGTAGGACAGAATCCAGATTAAAAGGGAGGGGGAACAGTACAATAAACTTATTTACCTGTCCAAAAAAAAAAGAAATCAGCTAAATCTAAATCAATAATGGTAGGTGGACAGTAGACTATATAAGCAAATAGTGCCTTTATTCTTTCTTCTGTTTGCTTATTATTGTTTTAAAAAATGATTTAAAGGACACACTATTATCTACCTACACTTCACTATCATCCATATATCTATTCTAGAGAGTATGTTTTTCCTGAATCTTGATCTGAACATATTTACCTTTAAGATTAAATATATCATCACAATAGAGTGTAATATGACATGGCATGGACACCCCTTCCAGAGACCAGCCCCTTGGTTTCTGAGCCAGCCTCAGTATGTCATAGCTGGCTTCCCAACAGCATCTACAGTTAGCTGGTGGAATGGCTAAGGTCCTGGACTCCTAGGAGAGGTAGCCTAACACAAGTCCCCAAGTTCATCAGCTGATACCTAGGGGACAGTGGGGCAATTGTATCAAGTTAATCCATGCATGTGCTTATGGCAGTCAAGAGTGAGAGGGAAAACAAGAACAAATGGGCTCCTTGTTGTTGGAACTAAAAAACAGTGCTATATTTTTGCAAAATGCTGGCCAATACAAGGCCAGCTAGGAGTCAAGTAATGAAGAAAGACAATGTTCTGTTCAATGGGAATGCCAGTAAAGAATTTATATCAGTTTCTAAAGCAACTTTGGCTAACTTATGTCATATTTTTAGCTGAAGTAAGCCTAATCTAACACATGCATGTGTCCTGTACTTGACAGACTGACAATTACTGACTATAAAGATTGATCTTGCTGGGTGTGGTGATGCACACCTTTACTCCCAGCATTAAGGAGGTAGAGGTAGGATTGCCATGAGTTCAAAACCTGCCTGAAACAACATAGTGAATTCAAGGTCAGCCTGTGGTACAGCGAGACTCTACCTCAAAAAAAGAAAGAAGGATGATCTTGACTGTTGATTACATTGAGGGATGATTAGAAAATAACTTTAATCCCTTTTCATGGATTCAAACTTTGAGTAACTATTGACAGGTGGTGGGAAGGTAGGGGTGTGGCTACAGGAAATACAAGGGCAAGCATATATCTTCCCCTGGCTTCTTCCTTTCTTCAATCTGTTTTCTCTCTGCCATGAGGCTCTCATCCACACATCTCACCAATAGGATGTTCTGTTTCACCACAGGCCCCAAACCTATGTACACAGGGACTATGAACTGAAACCTCAGAAACCATGAACTGAAATAATTTCTCCCTTAAGTTATTGCTATCAGGCTGACAGGAGACAGAAATTGGCTAAGCAGCTTGGAGGTGATGGACCCCAAAGTGAATTGCCTTCTCTTCACCAATTGCAGGATTTGTCCTTGGGCCTGTAGGAAATTGTAGATCATTCCATTTGACTCCAGGTCAGAAATGTCAGGAGGATCTGGTCCTTCTCTATCTCTGTCCCCTCAAGGAGTCCTTCCACTCTCTTTCTAGCAAATTCCAAAGTCCTAACCCAAGACTCTTGGCATCAGTAGTAAACAAGTTGACCAGCCACCTACCCCACCAGCATGGTCTTCGTAGCCATACCCCATTAAAAATCTCCAGGTCTGAGTCTCCAGGTACGCTTCTCAAACCCCATCTTGCCTTGCTGGGCAAGAGCAACACCTTGATTTCTCCTCTTATGTGCTAGTCTCTAGCCCCCTTCTCTTCTACCTCCTAATGTGTTAATATTATTATTAAATAATAAAATCTTTCTGAATCTTATCCTCTGGTCCATGGACTTCTTTCTTTGAATATAAGAAAAGGATCCAAGAACACCGCTAATTATTGTTGCATTGGCAAACAAGGAACCCAGAATTCCTACATCAAAGCATTTTGTCAGTGACAATAAAACAGTACCATATACTGCCTTAGTTATTTTTGCCTCTGAGATCTTGTCTATATGACATTAATAAGGACATTAAAGTGAAAAAATATAAACCAAACTACTTGTTTTCAAAAATCAAATTATTTCATTCATGGTTCAATGAACTTAATTGTTGATTCATAAAATTTCTAAGCTAAAGACTATCAATGCCAAATTGGCAAGTCAAATTGCTATTCTTTCTTTTTATAAATTAGTTAATGGGAGTAGTCATTGCAGTGTAGAACAAAGATGTATTTATTTAAAATACTTACTCCACAGAAGCCAAGTAAAGAAAATAGTGTATTGTGAATATTCATCAGTATAAGTATATATAAGTATACATATTAAATATATATTTATATCTAGAGTATATATTCTCTAGTAACTTCTCTGTTCTAAATTCCAGAGCTTTCCCTGCAGTTGTAACAGAAGTCACCTAATTCCTCTTCTTTGTGAAAGTCTTTCAACATGGAACTTTATAAAAAGGTAAGAAAAGATTAGCTGAGAACAGTGTACTTCTAAAGTGAGTGTAGACTACATGTATATAATCAATTATGTCTTTACCATACAACTGATAGAATGCTTGACCATCTTTTATTGAAGCATTTTTCTTCTTCTATATTCCAAATTCTCTTATAAGCTAGGTATCTTCTCTTCTTGAGTTCCCTTCACTATATATATATATATATATATATATATATATATATATATATATATATATATATATATATATATATATATATATATATATATATATATATATATATATATTTTGCCCTGTTAGATGCTGTGCCTCTGTACTATATATGTAATACAGATTCTAATCATTCGATGTCTCTGAAGTCTGAGCATCTCATCTTTCCTCCCAGTGTCTGCCTCATGGGTGGATAGGAATACCTCCCCTCCCCAGAGACTGACAGAGGCCTTCAGAACCCCACTGAAAAGGGCCCTCAGTGGAATGGGGTGGAGAGAATGGATATAAGAGTACGACCTTTAAAAAACAATAAAATAAAATTTAAAATGAAAAAATCAATACCTAGGTGACTGCAACAATGTCCTGCCCTTAAATCTGGTTCATTTACGTTGATCCACTGCTTCTGCCTCTGGTAGAGGGAATGCCTCAAACAAGAGGAGTTTTATTATATTCATCTACTTACAATTGGACAATGGCTATTTGCAGCCTTCAGGATAAAATCCAATTCCATATTCACATACGAAAGGATTTCACGAACCCTTCTATATTCAGCTCATCAGCTTTTACCACAGGTCCAGAATGAAACAGACCTATCTTTGGGCACTTTCCAAAGTATGATGACATGCTGTCCATGTAGGGTTACTGTTAATGTGCCCAAACCTCATTTGCATTGCCAACCCACTTCTTAGTTTAAGCAGTAGAGAAATACTCGCTGTGCATTAGCCACAGCTGGGAGCGTGCACACACACACACACACACACACACACACACACACACACACACACACACACACACACACACGACTCAGTAGAAAGGACAAGGGTGATCCTTCCATTAAAGCCCAGTCTTTAAGCGAATCTCATTACTATAAATATGTGTTAGGTAGAATGCTGAGGCTGACTCTGGCAACAATTCCACCAGAGCCAGAAAAAGGTATGTTTTACTCTGCAATTCATAGGTAAGATGGACACTACATTTATCTTGAAATGCTTTTTAAACCTTAATAAACGGACTATGGAGATACCCGGCTCACAATGATGAGGACCTAAACTTGATGACCAGAACCCATTAAAAAAAAAAAGTCTTGTGGAGTGACACATACTTATAATTCCAGTGCTGGGGAGGTAGAGACGGTAGATCCTTGGAGCTACTGTCCAGCCAGTCCAGCTTAATGACTGACAGCCAGTCTAGCTCAATGCTAAGCTCCAGGCAAGTTACAAAAAGGGTGACAATATACCTGAGGAGCCAGTCCAAAGGTTGTCCTCTGTTCTCCACACATGTGCATAAGCTACTCTCCATCTCTCTCTTTCTCTGTGTGTGACACACACAACACACACAATCATTCATTAGTGTATATGAGCATACACTTGTACATTCAAAAACCTGTTAACAATGGCGAATGCCTGGCAGGTGGATAGATTCCCCAAATCCATGGATGCTCTAGGAAGGACCCTAAGTGTAGAGGACTGTTGAAGACAGTGTTGTTCACCTCAGAGATGCTGCCATTGGAAGTAGCTAGGAAAGCACGTACTTGTGGGACCTAGGGAAGCATCCTTCACTTCATTCTAGCAGGCACTGGGAGTAATGAGGGGTTTTGGCATCAGACACTAAAAGCTGACGTTTTGAACTCCTTCATGTTGGCAAACATGAATCACTGTCTTGGGAGCACTTCTCTCTTCATCTTTCTTTTTTAAAAAACTTATTTATCAATAATAATTAGATACATTGTATGAGCAAATCTAGTGATGGTACCCCCATTTCCTTCCTCCCTGTCCCCAACCTGCTGGGGACCCTCCTCAGTGGGTTTGCTGAACCAGTCCATGGGAGAGGAGGTTATGAACTGTACAAGAAGTAGGCAGTTTTTTTTTGTGTGTGTTGTTGCTGATGGGGACAATGTCTCTGGGGGTTCTCCCCCATGGCTCTTACAATCTTTCTGCCCCTTCTGTGCTGGTGACTCAGGAGCTTAGACGGCTGGATCCTACTCTTGACAGCTCTGCTGTTCTGGTCACCTAGTCACCACCTTGATCTGGGGCTGCACAGGAAACACATGATCATTATCGGAAGGCATGGAGCAGAAAGACAATCCTGCATTGTAGAAGTTGCCATCTGGTGAAGAAAATAATACTTAAAACTGTAGAGATGAGGAAAAAATATATTATCAGAATTTTTCCCAATACATACAAAGATTACTGAAGGATATGTTTATATTCAATATTCTGAGATTTATAAAACTCCCATCACATTTATTTTATAGTAATTATTTTGTAAAATAGAACTACCCTTTAGCAGATAGTATACACACACATATATATGTATGTATATATATATATATATATATATATATATATATATATGTTCAGATAATTTCAAATGGATTAAATAAGTGCTTCTCTCAAAAACAAAGGAAATAAAACACCAGACCCTCTGAGAAGTCTTTTCAATAAAAACAAATATAAGAAAGATTTGTAGAAATACAATGAACTCTCTAGTTAAAGGAACTGAAGAGCCTGGGGAAATATTCTCTGGTAACCCCTCTAGCAATATTTTAATTATAATGTAGCCCCCCTCCCCAGGCAATGACTCCAATCTACTAGAATATGAACAACAACCTATTTACTACAACACATTAAGAAATCCAAATATCTGGAACAGGTCATATCTCATTTGCTACTGCTGATTAAAACAAATAATGGAATCAGATGGCTTTCCATCATTTTATCTTTTTAATAATCACTGACTTTATGTCCAACATTGTTTGGGGGGGGTAGAGCTACTATCTTAATACTTGAATAGATATTATTTTCTGCATTGCATTAATCATATGAACCTTATTTTCAGAGATGTTCTTTTGATGAAGTCTCACAGATACAGCTCAGTATTTCTTGTGTCTTTTTAAATATATTGAGATAATTTCCATAAATGTCATCATGATACACCAAATTAAGACTTCTTAAGTGGCATTCAACTTAGCATCTTAGACGGCTTTAAGTATTGATGTGACTTACCCTGAGATCCTAGGTTTTTTTGTTGCTGTTGTTTGTTAGTTTGTGGATTATAGAAATGATATTTAAAAGGCAGTATTTAGCATGCCACTAGATAGATAAAGAGAATAACTGAGCCCAAGGCTTGCATCTTTGTGGCCAGAGTTAGAGGACAGAGCGTCTTTCCTCCACTTTCATTTCACATTATGGTTGTCAGTGAGCTTAAAGAAAATTTCTCTTGCTCCCCTTGGTAAGGCATTAGTTCCACTTTTCATTGGAAGCAAACTCCTGAAAA
>PVHP010003715.1:0-76445 GCA_004024765.1 Zapus hudsonius
AGAGAGAGAGAGAGAGAGAGAGAGAGAGAGAGAGAGAGAGAGAGAGAGAATGGGCATGCCAGAGCCTCCTGCCACTGTGAACTAACTCTAGACACATGAGCCACTTTATGTATCTGGCTTTTCATGGATAACTGGGGAATCAAACCCAGGCTGTCAGGCTTTGCAAGCAAGCGCCTTTGACCACTGAGCCATCTCTCCAGCTATGATTATTATGTTTTAAAGAGAGTCTTGCTGCACAGTCCAGGGCAGCACGCACCTCGAGATCCTCCTGCCTCAGCCTCCTGAGTGCTGGGATTTCAGGCCTGGCCTTGATCATTCGATTTTGTCCCCAGTCTTGCGATGTTCCCTCAAACTGTCTCCTTTGCACACATACAGAATTGAGATACTAACACAACCTGCTTGTGTTAGTAGAACTCAGAAAAGCTGCGGTCTGTAGCTCACAGAGCCTTGAAGAGTGTATTCCTCAGGCCTCCCCGTCTCGGCTTGAGCTCTTTGGAGGAAAGCTCACTTTTCTCATCTCCCAGCGCTGGCAAAAAGGGCTGGTATCCCTGGGACATCTGTGCTAAGTTAAAAGTGCTTTATAAAGCAAACACCATTCATTCTCATTTGTTGGTTGGCACCCTCTTTCCCTGTCTGCCCCTGGTTAGCCCCAAGAAGGCCCTTTATAGGTTCAGACAGGTGAGCATTCCCTATCAGGAATATAGGAGGACACTGAAGCAGGTGTGCAAACGTCTGGGGCAACGTGATTTTTGGTCAGTGTGGGGACAGGGGAACAGACAGAAAGGTGAACAGAGAAGCTGGGAGAGCATCAGGGGAAAGAAGAGAAGCACTGAGAGGAGAAGGGTTTCTCCACCAAGACCACAGCCTTCACCTTGGGGACTCTCGCCCATAGCCAAGTCTCCCATGCTCACAACCCAGGCTGGCCTCAGTGCCTGTCTCACCAACACAACGATCCCTCAGGACGGCACCTTGAAGCCCTGCCTTCCCTGAAGCCCCACCAGACCTTGACCACCTGAGCTGTCTCCTATATCTGGGCATGGATCCAGCTCTGCATGGCAATACCTCTGGACAGTCTGTCTCAAACTCATCTCCCTCTCTGCCCACTCCCCCCCCTGCCATTCCTGTACCCACCCTAGACCTGCTCCCGTGCTTCTGGAGTCATGGCTTTGTGTGACCACACAGAGTCCAAGTCTCAGCTCTTTAAACTTATTTTTTTTTACTTTAAGGAGAGAGAGAATGGGCACCTCAGGGCCTCTTGGCACTGCAAACCAACTCCAGACGCATGTGCCCCTTTGTGCATCTGTCTGGTTTTACGTGGGTATCTGAGAACTGAACCCAGGCCGGCAAACGTTGCAGACAAGTACCTTTAACCACAGAGCAGTCTCTCCAGCCCCCAGCCTCAGTTCTGCCCCCTAAGCCTGGTGAGCGAGCTACAGTCTGGGATCTCTTGGAACCGGCTGGACTATAATCACGGCATATCTCAAAGGCAGCCTAGAGTCAGGACAGCCCTTCTCCTATCCTTGTCGGTCTAACCCCAGAGCCTCCATCCCACGCATCCTCTGTATCTTCCCCGAACCCAGGTCATTTTGTCACTGTCACATCCTTCCTGGAGCCCAAGAATTCTGGGGACACAGACAACAGTTCCCATCACCAGAGAATCCTAGAAGTGGGGGCACCATGTCTCCTCCATTCGAGTGGGTTAAACAGCACTGATCCAAGGGTTACTAGGCTCAGAGGGGCGAGCTGCTCTTCCAACACCTACCTGATCTCTCCTTTTTCCGTCTGGACGTTTTCTTCTCCGTCTCACTGGCGGTGCTCCCAAGCATCAGGTAGTCCTCACTTGGGCCTCCTGGGCCGTCCACCAGGCCTGGGCTGCTGGCGCCCATTTCTCTAGAACTCCCAGCTAGGCTCGGGGTGAGCCTTTGGCGGGCTTCAGAGACAGGGAAGTGCCAGTCGGGGGGTTGTGGAAAGGCGGGGTGCTGATCGGTGAAGAGGTGCTCCTCCTGGGGCAGGCTGTGGGGGGTGGCTGCCAGGCAGGAGGCTGAAAAGTCAGGGTAGGCTGCCGTTGCCGTCGCTGGGAAGTCTGATTTCTGATGGAAGGAGAATGGGGTTGGTGGGTAATGAGGCATCCCTGAGGCACTACTACCTTCTGGGTGGGGGTTTCGAAGGCACCCCCAGGTAGGAGCCGGGGGATGGGGGCTCCTCATGCAGCTGCTGGCCACGGGATCCATCTGCTGTCCGCTGCCCACCTCAGTCCGTTCAAAGGGTGACGCTTTACACTTTTTATATTCAAAATCTTTAAGTGCAAAAAAAATATTAAATTTTGGGGAGAAGAAAATGTCAGACAGAAATTTCACCCCAGGAAGCAAAACAAAAACAAAACTAAAATCTCTCCTGAAAGTACACCCTCATGGCTAGTTACACACATGTGTGCACACACCTGTGCAGGGCGTCCCAGCTCGCTTCCTTCTTGTCCCCAACACACCAGCCTGCCTATCGGGGTCCATTGGACGTGTATTTGTCGCTGATGGCACTAAACATTTTGACTGTCTCAGCCTCAGTGCACCCTGTGCTAAGGAGCTCCCTGGCCCCCCAAAGTGAACGCTGCAGAGGGCTGGACCAGAGCTGCTGAGACACTTTTAAATCCTGCCGGTGGGGAGAGAGTGACAAATTTCTGAAGTGAAATGTGAGAGAGGAGAGGGAGGGGTTAACCCACCGCACACAAGGTCCCCTCCAACCAAAACCCGAGCATGCCACGATTATCATCCGAAACCTTAGACGCACATCTAATGGGATTTGCAGAGGGAGACTTTTAAAGAAACATCGTCTGTATTTTTTTTTAAGGGGACAGCACACATATCCGAGCACACACTCACTCACACACACATACATCGTCTTCAGTGTGCCTCCCGTAACACTATAAAGTTATTTTTATTGCCCTGTTAACAAAATTCCCTGAGTCTTGGATTTGGAAAAAGCCTTAAATCAGATCTAGAATCCATCAAATGCCAAATTCCAGGGAGTAAAGCGGAGAAGCAGTGCCAGAGACAAGCTTGGTGATTGTGTTGATTTAAAGACCCTTCTCCCACTGCCCGAAAGAATAAAATGGAAATTGGGATTTAAAAAAGAAAAAGCAACCTTTTTGCGAGTCTCAATGTTTCAAGTCTTAGTGGCCAACCATGGTTTGGGATACAAAGAAAAACATAATTCATAAAAAAAAAAAAATCATTCCTCTTTGTCCAAAGTGAAGTTTTCACTTTTTCGGTAACAGGAAAAAAAAAAAAAAACCTGGCTTCTTTCTTGCCCTCTTTAACCTCAACTTCCACGCCAATTAACCACACTCTCCTCTGGAGAGCTGGCATCATTTTTCTCCACAGCCAAGACGAGGCTCTTAAAGAAAGCTTTTGAAGTTTCTTGCCCACCTGTTGCCTGCCTGACCTCCAGCCTCTCCTACCTGCTTTCTTTCCTCAAGCACCTCCTCTCCCCAGGCCAGGACATCCTTAGAAGCTGGGGTATGGGCACAGGAATCCAGATGTCTTGATCCCCCGAGAGTTCTCCCCAAAGGGAGTTCTCTTTGGTGGAGGGTCCTATGGGTCTTTTTGGCTGATGCCTGTCACAGGGTTGCCGATTCACCTTGACCAACTGGCCGACACCGTGACAGTGCCTGACTGGCCTCTCAACCGAAATCTCAGATGAAACACGGGACCAGAGCTCCTCCTTCACTGAGGGTTTCCCTGGCCCAGAGTAGCGGGATCAGGATAGAAACAGTGTGGACCTGACCCATGGGGTCTCTGATAGCCAGTTCCAAAGACATCAGGTCTCCAGGGTGGGGGACGAGCATGAGCTGTCAGCTGAATTGAAGTCCCGACTGCCATTTCCAGCTGTGTGCCCTGGGAGAAGTCACCTCACCTCTCTGGGTCTCTGTCTTCTCATCTGGCATGATAATCAGAGAGAATGGCCATCTGCTGATCTTAGTACCCCAGTACATCCCCACCAAAGGTCTCTGTAGCAAGCAATGCACAGATAAATTGTGTAATCCGTACCAAGTCACCCAGCCCGGAAGGGAGAGGCTCTGGGATTCCAACCCTCACAGCCTGCACTGGCTGTATCAGTTGGCACACAGACACCTGGGGCTTTTAAATTCTATTTTAATTAATTAATTGTTTGATTTTTGAGGTAGGGTATTACACTAGCCCAGGCTGACCTGGAATTCACTCTGTAGTTCCAGGCTTACCTCAAATTCATAGCGATCCTCCTA
Organism: Zapus hudsonius; assembly: GCA_004024765.1. Lineage (NCBI taxonomy): Eukaryota > Metazoa > Chordata > Mammalia > Rodentia > Dipodidae > Zapus > Zapus hudsonius. The sequence continues at coordinate 4,259 of PVHP010003715.1, forward strand.
CCTCTGCCTCCCGAGTGCTGGGATTAAAGGCATGCACCACCACGCCCGGCTATTTTATTTATTTATTTATTGTTTTTTTTTGAGGTAGGGTCTCACTCTAGCCCAGGCTGACCTGGAATTCACTGTGTAGTCTCAGGGTGGCCTTGAACTCATGGTGATCCTCCTACCTCTGCCTCCCCAGTGCTGGGATTAAAGGCATTATTTATTTTTGAGACAAGATCTCATTACATAGTTCAGGCTGATCTGGAGTTCACTAGGTAGCCCAGGTCAACCTCAGACACATGATCCTCCGACATCAGCCTTTCAAGTGCTGGGGTTATAATTGTGAACCACCATGCTGGGCCAACTGCGAGTTTTGGAAGTGTTCCCGTGAAGGACCCAGTGGGCCATGGATGATCCATATCTAGCCACTTCTGGTTAACCTGGTGATTCTAAAGGAAAAGGCAGGAATGAGGGGCACCAAGGGAATTCCACAGAATCTGCCATATAAGGCCATGGGGAGATGGAGGCCAGGAGAAAGATGAGGCCAGTCCAATCCCTAGAAAAATCTCTGGGGCCTGGCCTGGCCTGGCCTGGCAGGCTGTAACTGGATTCCTGTTGGGCTTGGCTTCTCACATCTGGCTTGGGGGTCCCCATCTCAGGGAGGCCCTTTGCCCCTGGAAGGGGTGGCCGCTGGGTCATGGTAGAGAGGTCAAGAGGGCCACGGGGTGGGGGCCCCACAGGGTGCTCTGTGCTGGGAACTTGGGGCCTGGCACCCTGGTGCCCCAGCAGCTGCTGGTGTCTGTCAGCCCCCCCTGGGGGCACCACCAGGCCATCACCTCTACATCTTCCTGACAGGCCCCTCTACTGAGGCCAGGAAAAAACAACAGTCCCCCCACCTCATGGCAACCCATTTGTCAGATGAAGGCTGAGTACTGCACCTTTAACCTCCTCAAAGTCAGCGGTTCCCTGTCAATACCCTGTGGGCGGGGAGACAGAGATGGATGGCTCTGGAAGCTGTTTGCAGAGAAAGCTCTGTGGTGGAAGCCAAGGGAAGCGGTCAGGAAGGGAGGGCCTCGGCTCCCAGTTGTTTCTGGGGGTGGCCAAGGGAGGAAGAGGAAAAAGAGGAGAAGCATGAGTCAGGAGGAGGCTGTGCAGCTGGGCCACACCTGAGCCATCTCACAGAACCTCTGGGATTTCCTTCACCGAGCATGACAAGCAGGCATGTTGTTGGCCTGGCAGGCCTGCTTCTGTATTGGCTGCCCCAAGCCACCTGTGCCTGCAGATGCCAAGGGGCCTAGAGGCAGGAGATGTCCATTCAGGGTGTGGCTCTGTGGTCTCAGGCCAGTCACAGCCTTTCTCTGAGGCATGGAGTCAAGGGGACTGGCCTCATGGGCTGTGTGAGGAGAAGTGAGCCCACGTCTGAAGCAAGAGCTCTTTGTGGAGGGTGAGGCATAAGAGGAAGCATGGCGCCCTTTCTTTCCTTAACGGTGCCGAACCCCCCTGGTCTGGATGGAGTGGTGTTGCAGTCAGCTTTCTAGTTGCTGTGCAGAAAGAACCCAAACAAAAGTGGCTTATAGAGGAATGGGTTTATTTGGCTTACGGACTTGAGGGGAGACTCCATCCTGGCAGGGAAAACGATGGCATGAGCAGAGGGCTGGACATCACCAATGCCACAGCACTGCAAACAGCGGCAGGAAGGTGTGCCAAACTCTGGCAAGGGGAAGCTGGTTTATAACCCCATAAGCCCGCCCCTGACAACACAGCTTCATCGAGGTTGTAAAACCCAAACTGCCATCAGCTGAGGATCGATCTATCAGAACACATTCATTTGTTTGTGGGGGACACCTGGATCAAACCACGACAAGTGGGAAGATGCCCGTCCTTGCCTCCAAACTCCTTTCTCTCTTTGAAAAAATTATTTATTTGAGAGAGAGACACACAGAGACAGAGACGCCAGGGCCTCTTATCACTGCAAATGAACTCCAGATACATATGCCACTTTGTCCGTCTGCCTAATGTGGGTTGGGCCTGTGACATGCATGTGTCACCCAGGAGGGGAGAACATAAAGCTGTTTCATCTGCTTATGTGTATCAGCCATGCCAACTGTGCCCTGGCAAGATCTTGACAGTAGACAGGGCCATTTAAAAATATTTATTTATTTGCAAGCAGAAGGAGAGAGATAGAAGAGAGAGAGAAAGAGAGAGAGAGAGAGAGAGAGAGAGAGAGAGAGAGAGAGAGAGAATGGGCGTGCCAGGGCCTCTAGATGCTACAAACTCCAGATGCATGCACCACTTTGTGCATCTGGCTTTACGTGGGTTCTGGAATCCGGGTCGTTAAGCTCTGTAGGCAAGTGCCTTAACTGCTGAGCCATTTCTCCAGCCCAGACAGGGCCATGTTTTAGTATGTTGACTGTGGCTGTGGTTGGGAATGGTACTCTGGGCAAGGAGTTTGTTGGAACATACATGTCCTTTGTTTCTGAGGTTGGGGGTTTAGCTCAGTGGTAACAAGCTTGCCCAGCAAGCCTAGGGCTCCTGGAGGCTTTGAAGCAGCAGGTCACTCTCATTGGCATGATGGTGCCAAGAGACTTCTTTGAGGCTCAATACTAAGTCCATGGGATAGAAGTAAGCAAAACCACAGAACACAGTCCTTACACCGACCACTACAGATGTCCCCTGGGAGCCTGGGGTTCCACCAGTACAGTCATTCCCTAAGGCCCAGAAAACAGAAGCTTAGGGAGTGACGTCAGTCAAGGGCTTCCTCTCCTGTGTATATATATTACTGAAACCTTTGGTGCCAGCCTGCACTCACTGCTCCCAAGGCTGTAGGGAGGTGACAGAAAACACAGGGACACTCAGCATGACCTCACTTTCCTCAACTGTCAAGCGGAGGCTCCCTGTGTAGACAATGTTCAGATCCTAGGCACCTGTGCGTGAAGAAGTTTGAGAAATGCGTTTCTACAAAAAGTATGGGGTGGCGGTGCTGGCAAGCCTGGGGCAGAGGGACGGACTGGTCAGGCGAACTGAGATTACAAAAGAAGGACATTCACAGAGCTGTGTCTATTGCCCACTAAGAGAGCAGGAGCTAGAGCTGGAGAGATGGCTCAGTGGCTAAGGCCTAAGGAGTAGGCTTCCACAATACCCACGCAAAGCCAGATGCACAGAGACTCATGCATCTGGAGTTCATTTACAGCAGCTGGCACGCCCCTTCTCTCTTTCTCTCTCTCTCTTTCTCTCTCTATTTCTCTTCTCTCTCCCTGCTTGCAAAGAAATAAATGACAAGAACAAAAGATACGGTCGGCTTATAAGAAAGGCAGGAGGTGACAGCTGAGCTCACATGGCATCTCTTCCTAGTCTTAGGGACCCAGGCATGTGTCTTTCTACCTTAGTCCATCTGCGAACTTCCAGATAGCTGCTCATATCCGCCTTCAGGTCATCGTTTCAAGTAGGAGAAGGAGGCAAGATGAGAGCCCTGGTCCCATCCCCGCTGTTTGAAGGAACCCTTCTAGATATCTGTCAGCCTTGCCATCTGGCCCCAGGGGTTAGAACTCTGCCCTTGACTGGGACCCCAACGATTCTTCCCTCTTCCTCTCCCTCACCAAAACTGTTCTTGAGGACAGTGTTATGACGGGCTGTCAAGTAGGGCAGAGTAGAGGACAACCTGGTATCTATGTGCCCCAAAATATTTGGGGCATATTCAGACTGAAAAAGAAATCTTTTGTTTATCTGAAATTCCAATTTAACTGAGTGTCTTTCCTTTTTCTTCTAAATCTGGCTACGCCAAGCTAAGTCTAAGCTTCTGTTGTTCCACATGGAGAAGGCTCTGTTTGCCTTTGAGACAAGACATTGTACTTGGACAGAAGGCTCTAGAAGGAAACTTTAAAGCAGGCCATCAAGGGGGTGGGGTGGTGACTGGGTAGGTTGGCCTTGGCTATGTTTGGTCTGTTTGATGGAAGGGCCCTGAGTCCCCCCAAGAAAGCCTCCCATGGAGGCCTTTGGAGTGAGACCCTGTTAGGAAAGGAGGTTGGAGGAAGGGCGGCCCAGGTGGAGAGAATGAGGACCCTGGGGTGAGTGCCCTGGGCAGGAAGCTTTGAAGAAGAGAGGGGCCCTCTAGGCCTCCGTGGAAGCCTAGGAGACTGGCCATTCCCTTCCCTGGGCCTCCCCTTCCCAAGTCTTTCTTTCCAAGCATTATGTGGGGAAACCAGCTAGCCAGATAGGACAGCAAGCTGGGGATTTATGTGGTGTGGGAACAGCTCCGGCTTCCCTCACTGTTTACCCAGCAGTATTTTTTAAAACAGAAATCAGCATGTGGGGAACCGCAGCTGTGAGTTATGGGCTCTGGCTGTGAGGGTCATAGGGGCACCTCTTCCAGAGCACTGCCCACCAGACTGCTCCTTCCAGCAGGGTCCAGGTGGGAAGGGTGGCCCTGGGCAGGTCACTGGCAATCCCCTCCCCCAGGAGGAGGGCTGCACGGGGCAGGAGTGTGATGGCTCAGGCTTTAGCCATCACTCAGTTTAGTGGTTTAGAATCCACACAGGAGCTCAAGCTAACTAGAGGGAGACACAGAAAGAGACGAGGTAGGGGACCCATGGGACCCATGACTTCTTGCCATTGGTCAGTGTTGCCTTGCATGAATGCAGGCTGTATTTTACCAGATCTTTCCATTTTTCAAAAGAAGCCAAACTTCTGGGCTTTTGAAGAAGGCAGCCTCTCTCTCAATTATTACTATTATTATTTTAAAATACTTTTATTCATTTACTTGCAAATGCACACACACACACACACACACACACAGAGAGAGAGAGAGAGAGAGAGAGAGAGAGAGAGAGAGAGAGAGAGAGAGAAGTGGGGGGGGAGGCAAGATGGGCTCTGGAATTCTTGGATGGCCAAGTTGCCATCTCTGATCTTGTGTTTCCTGGAGTGCCCTGGTGATCCTTGGGAACATTGTAAGTTCCAGAATGGATTCCAGGTACTTTGCCAGAGGACTCTCACCACACACTTCTCAGTGTTCCTAAGCAGTTCTCATTTGCATAGATGCCACATTTATTAATGTCGAAGGCATAAGCTACTTGATTCTGGCAATGACCCCAGGGAGCGCAGCTGGCAAGGACTGAGGCTCCGGGAGGCTAGGTGACCTGTAAAAGTCACAGCCTTAGAAAGGAATGGGACCAGGACCCCCAAGTGCAGATCTAGGGCTGGTCCATCTCCCCAATTCCATCACCCCGTAAAAATGCCAGGCTTCTCCGGAGAGGGTGAAGGGATGAGCCTGACCCAGAGAAAACTCCTCAAAGGGAACAGTAAATGGACGGGATACTTGAGTAAACGGAATATTATTCTTTGTAACTTAAAGTTAATTGAAAATCCATAGTCAATCAATTTTCCAAGAGGGAGAATAAAGTAGAAGGTATTTCAAAGAGCAGGGATCCTGGGTGAGGTTTAATCTTTCCTTGATGGTTCTGGAAGCCTTGGGGAAATGTAATGCATGACTATTACCTGTTACCTCGCAGAGCTGAGGTAGTTCTCACCCCTCCACTCCTGGCTCTCTGGGGAGTTTTGAGGGCCCCCCCCCCCCGACAGGAAGTGGTGAGCGTGGCTCCATCAGTGCCTCCATGCCCTCTGTCTGCTCATTTCTGGCAGATGCTGTGGAAAAGGCAGTGTCCTGGGGGTGGGGATGGGGGCCAGTGAACCTTAATGAGTTTCCAGTTCTGTGAAATGGAATACTAATGACCGCTTCTGTACTCTCTGCACAGGGCTCAGCGCTCTCAGCATCATGGGAGTGAGCATGCGCTGCCCTTGGTCACCGAGATGCCTGAGGTCCAGAGGGGTGAGGGGCCTTGTCCAAGGTCACACCACTAGAGAACAGATGTTAGAATTGGGGTTCCTGCCTTCCTGCCTTTTCTTTTCTTTCTTGTCTGCAGGCCTACTTTGAGACAGGAGGACATGCGGTAAAAGACTGACCCACCATTCAGCATGCAGCAGACATTTGGGGTCTCTGGTTAAGGATAGGGGGTCAGATCTCAGCCTCAGGAACAGGCTGGTAGACTCCTTTAAGAGGGAATCCCTTTAGTTTAGGGCAGGAAACAACCTGGGGACAGTGGACACCCCCACATGAGGTTTATGGTTTCATGAGTGTCAGAGCTTTTAAAAATGCAGTTATTTTCAGCGCACAGCCTCCCAGGGTCTTTCTTGTTTTAATTGAAGAAATAAACAATCTCCCCCTATGGGCATGCGTGGCAGAGGACAGAGGCAGGTGTGATGTTTGCACAAGCCTAGAAGGTTCTGTGTCTGGAGACGAAGAGTGTCACCAATGAGAGGGCTCAGGCAAGGTGCGTGCATGTGTGCACACCAGGGTCCACGTGTGTGCATCTCCTCCGTGGACCTGTGAGGTGCCTACATACAGTCCACACACGTGAGCCACATGCCACACAAAATTGAATAGACTGGCTTGGGAAGTCAGCACACTTGGGTATCCGTGGCAACTGCATGCTACTCTGTGGACCTGCTTCCCCACACCGCAGGGTCCCTGCCTGTGGGCAGAAAATACTAAAGCAGGCAGGGACAGTCACACACACACACACACACACACACACACACACACACACACACACACACACACAGAGCTTGATGTGTCAGAAGGCAGGTCAGGACTGAGTGCTCCCCAGACCTCAGGCACATAGCTAGACTCAGACATGGTGTCCACACACTCCAGTTTCTCTCTCACACGTATGCTATACTGATGTCTTTAGTCTTGTTTATTTATTTATTTGCAAGAGAGAGAATGGGCATGCCAGGGCCTCTAGCCACTGGAAACGAACTCCAGATGCATGCACCACTTTGTGCATCTGACTTTACATGGTTACTGGGGAATTGAACTCAGGTACTTACTTAGGCTTTGTAGACAAAGGCCCTAATCACTGAACCATCTCTCCAGCCCCCCCCTTTTTTTTGTTATTTTTATTGCTTTTTGAGGTAGGGTCTCACTCTAGCCCAGGCTGACCTGGTGGAATTCACTATGCAGTCTCAGGGTGGCCTTGAACTTATGGTGATCCTCCTACCTCTGCCTCCCGAATGCTGGAATTAAAGGCGTGCGCCACCACGCCCAGCTCCCTTTTTTAATTTTTCCTTTTCTCTGCTCCTCTATTGGACTGGGGTTACAGAAGTGTGCGGCCACATCCAGCTGTTCATGTGAGCCCTGGGAATTGAACTCCAAACAGGACCCCATGCTTGAACAAGAGATGGTCTTAACTGCTATCTCTTCTGCCCTACTGCGTGTTATTTTAAAGAACTGAATGTGTGCAGTTACTTTTCTTCCCACCTTTTTGGTGTTGGAGATTAAACCCAGGGTCTTTTGTAAACTAGGCAAGCTACCACTGACCTATAACCACAGCCCTTGACTTTCTTTTTGAGATATTGTCTCACTGTGTGGCTCTGGATGGCCTCCTAACTCAGGGTCTTCCTGCCTTGCCTCCCAAGGTCTGAGATCACTTTTAAACAATGATATTTGCTTCTCTGTCAGTTTAATACACATCATGACTCTCATTTTTGTAATCTTACAATTAATTTACCAGTTTTGGGGCTTTCAATGCATCTCATACCCTAGCCCAAGGGTCCTGCCCTGGGCTGTCTTGCAGGGAGAGGAAGAGGAAGACAACAGGTCCCTGGATATACAGGGAACATTTTAACATGGAGCCTAGAGGCTGGACTCGCCATCTGGTGGTAAACTTCAGAATTGCAACAAGATTTGCAATGGACCCAGGTCAGAGCTGAGTGGGGGGACCACAGAGATTTTACTGTGACCACAGCTGCTTGTATGAACACACAGAGGGAAGAACGACATCTACCAGAAGGTTGCTGAACACCACTTCCAAAACAGCCCTGGGCTTTTGTCTGCCTTGAAATTCTATTTTCCTGATTTTGCTTTGTTTTTGCGTGTGTGTGTGTGTGTGTGTGTGTGTGTGTGTGTGTGTGTGTGTGTGTGTGTGTGTGTATGTTATATGTATCCCTCCTTTTGGTGGGGGTGCACTCACCTATAGTGGCTGGAGATGAAAGGAACTTGGGTTTCCTCTTCTACTCATTCTTGTTTGAACCAGAGTCTCTTACTGATTGGGCTGGAGAGATGGCTCAGTGGTAAAGGAGCATGCCTCCACAGCCTAAGGACCCAGGTTCAATTCCCCAGGACCCACATAAACCAGATGATGCACAGAGTCTCTTACTGATCCTGGAGCTTGCCTTTTTATTAAAACATGAGCTCTGATGATTCTCTCATCTCTGCTTCCCATGGGAGTGGGGTTGTAGACATGTGTGGTCACACCCAGCTATTTATGTGGTCCCCAGGGATGGAACTCCAGTGGTCTCTCAGGCCTCCTCGGGCTCTCATGCTGGCACAGGAAGTGCTCTTAGCCACGGAGCCATCTCGACAGCTCCCACTTTCTAGATTTTAAGTGGAAGATGTGTGAAAGCCCAGTGGGCTGGATGGCTGTCCCCTCTGAAAGCCTGTGATGTCATCTTTCAGGGGCAAAGCCAGAAGCAGAGCTTGGATCTGCCTTGTTCACCTACAAAAGCCCAAGTAAGGACCTTCACGGGTGTCTGGAACAGACAGGCATCTCTAACTCAGAAAGGGCATTTTCAGTAGCAGTTACCTTCTCCTTGCTGGGACAAAATGTCAGACCAGAGAAACTTCTGGAAGGAAAGGGGTTATTTCAGCTTACAGTTTTGAAGGGAAGTTTCATCACGGAGGGAAAAACACAAGCAGACAGCAGGGCATCACATCCTCTCACATCAGCTGGGAGAAAGCAGCGAGGGGGAGTCAGCTAGCATTGACAAACGGGGTTTCGCTACAACACCCCAAGTTCAATCCCAAGCAATATACCTCCAGCCAGTCTCCCCTCCTGGGAACTGGGTATGAGGTTTTATTACAAACCCAAGAGGTTATGGGGAACATCAAGCCACCACATGCTTATTTGTTAATTTTTAGAAATGTGTTTATCAGGGCTGGAGAGATGGCTCAGCAGTTAAGGCACTTGCCTGCAAAGCCTAAAGACCTGGATTCAATTCCCCAGTACCCAGTAAAGCTGGATACATGAAGTGATGCATGCATCTGGAATCCACTATGCCCTAGCGTGCCTGTTCTCTCTCTCTCTTTCTGTGCCTCTCTCAGCTTGCAAATAAATAAGTGAAAATATTTAAAAAGGGAAATGCTTATCCTATCAGCTGGATATACTGAGTGATGCTAACAGTTACCCATCACATTTCACAGACATTGCCCCACCATGCCACCCAGGCCCTGGCAAAATACCACCATAACTGTACCTGGTTGTCCATGGGCACCTGCTGAACTTGTCTGTCAGATAGCATTAGCATCAGCACTGTCACCTGAGCCTTAGGGACTTGCTCTGTGCCCATCTGGGAAGCCACTTGAGGGGACCCCATCTGCCTCTGCCTGGGGAAAGAGGCATTTTCAGGCCCCCAGACTGCTGGTCATGGAGGGGCCTGAACTGAGTCATACCTCATACTCAGTACACCCAGGTCCCACACTGAGATAAAGGTGTAGAGAGCAGAGAACTGAGTACACAGCAGCCTCCTTCGGGGCTCCATTTCTCCTGGAGCCAGAGTGGCAGCTTCAGATTGAATGCATGCATCTTTGAGAAGTCAGTTAAAACTGTGTGCCTAGGGATGCAGAGATGGCTCAGCGGTTAAGGCACTTGCCTCCAGTGCCTAAGGCCCCAGGTTCAATTCCCCAGTATCTACATATGTCAGACCCATAAGGTGGTGGCCCTGGTGCTCGCTCTCTCTCTGTATTTCTCTGCTTGAAAATAAATAAATTTAAAAAATTAAAAAACAAAACAAAACTGTGTGCCTGCACTGGTTAAAGATTCTTGCGAAGTTTGTCATCCAGGGTTCACTTTCCCAGAGCCCATGGTACATGTGAATGCAGTGTGGACGGGAGGTGGGCTCAGGAGCTGCAGAAGCTCATGGGCCAACTCGGCTGCTTTGCAGTGGCAAGAGACCTTGTCTCATAAAAGGTGGAGCACAGACACCTCAAAGTTGTCCCCTGGCCTCTATACACTGCCCGTAGCACCTGCATATACACACAAATTTAAAACAAACAAACCAAACCCTAGGAGCTGTGGCTGAAAGCAGGAGGGACTCAGATCTACACTTGGCCTGCATCCTCAGGGTGGGGAGCCCTCAGGCACCTTAACATCCCATCCATTCCCACCCAGCTCCTCTAGAGAGCCGGTCAGCCCTCCGTTCTTGGCTAGATTCACTTCAGTCTTATTTTACATGTGTATGTGTCTGGGCGCACATGTGTGTAAGAGTACATGTGTGCACTTGCGTGTACGTGCATGTGGAAGCCAGAGGTTGGCGGGTGTCTTCCTTATTTGCTCTCCACCTTATTCTTTGAGGCAGGGTCTCTTGCTGAGCCCAGAGCTCACCCATTCATCTAGACCAGCTATCAGGCCCCCTGGGACTCCTGTCTTCCCCTTCCTAGCACTGGTAGACGCTCCCAGCTTACATGGGTGCTGAGGATCTGAACTCTGGTCTTCGTGTCTGTAGGAAGCACTTTCCCCATGGAACCATCTCCCCAGTCCTCAGCGTCACTTCTGCAGATATTTTTACTGTTTGCTGTGTCTGTGTGCCTGGACCAGCCAGAGCACCTGGATTCTTATAGACTTGAGTTTGAACCCTCACCGAGCCACTCCCTGGCTGAACGACTTAGGGAGAGTCCCTAAATCTCCCTAAGCCTGATAACAGCACCACTGGTGAAGCTGGTCATCACAGGTGGGGCTCACATTGAGGTGTCACAGCACCCAGCTTGTGATGTAGGTGTGGTAGGATGATGGGGCCTGGGGCAACCCTAGGCTTCCCAGTCCAAAGAGAAGATGGGGACCACTCCCTGAAGGCTGAGGTTCCAAGTCACTGCCTCAACAGATTGAAAATTTAGGGCATGTGGAAGTGGGGCCACGGCTGACATCCATACAGGATAAAGCTGTCCAGCCTCCCTGTCCTGGGGACTCTTCCAATGTGGCCACAAACCCCTCAGAGCCGGCCTCATTCTCCACAGTGGTGGGAGCAGCTCTGCTGGAAAGAAGGGCATAGATGTAGGAGTGCTGCCCAGAAGGGGTCCATCTTCCTGGGGTGGTGGGCTGGGGCTGGACCTAGAAGGAAGATCAAGATCAAGGCTCTGGAATCTCCAGGAAGAAGAAGGCTTGTAAACCAGAGGATGTGTGTACATGCATGCATGGGAGTGTGTGAATGCATATGTGTGGGGTGGTGGTAAGAAAGAACAAAGCAGCCATGGCAGGGGCATCCTGCCATTCTGAGCAGTGAGAAGGAACAAAACAGTTTGGCTGGAGAGGAAGGGTAGAGAATGTTGGAAGTACCACCAAGAGGCAGATAGATGCCCGTTCAGAGTCTGTGCTTGTTGGGAGCAGGGTATCAGGGGTGTTTTACAGTGGGACCTGGAATGGCCAAGGAGCACTGGTACCGGAAGGGGAAGCAGTGGGGGAACTGGGATGGGGGTGGGTTGGGTGGGGTGGGGAAGTGCCCTGGGGTGAGCTGTTGCAGGCTGAGCTGAGCCTCCAAAGCCTAGAACAGTCTGCATCCTTATCAAACTCCCCAGGGAATTCTGCAGCAGCAGCTATGGGTTCAGCAGGTCTCTAGGATTTGCTGTGAATTACTGCCACAGCACACTCCCCCCCCCAAGGTCGGGGTCTCATAAATCCAAGTGTGAGGGTACATGTACTCAGGCTAGTCTTGAACTCCTGGCATTTCCTCTTAGCTCGGTCCCCCAACTGCTAGATTCCAGGTACTTCCCTGCAGTGAGCCAGGTTGCCAGGTATCCATTTGGAGACTCAGAACCCCACGTGATATGGGACCAGAGGAGTTGGGTCTCAAACCGTGAACCCTGAGCTCTTGTCTCTAGTATGCCAAAGAATTCACGACCCAGATGGAGACTGGTTTTTACCCAGATGTCCCACTTTATTCAAACAATACCAGGATAAGGGGGAAGGGAAAGAGTGGAGTAAAGAAAAAGAGGGGTGACCCCCCCTACCATGTGGTCTCATGGGCTTCTAAAAGACCTTCAGAAAAAAAAAGGAGATAAAAGGTGTATGGTTTTAAGGAGAGTTAGAGAAATAAAAGTGAAATCTCCCCCCCCCCCGCAAGTCTTGCAGGGTGTAGAAATAATCTTAGCAAGACCACCCAAGCACGATGTGGGCCCAGTGGAAAAGGAGCTTGGGTCTTGGTATAAACTCCGGACTCACCAAGGTACCAGCCGATTGGTTTGGACTTAGGAGGGACCCACCTACACCTGGGCGGGCAGCATGCTAGGCTGGGTGCTGGGATAGGTATGGCAACCCAGGATAAACTGAGGTAGGTGTGGCAAAATTGTGATGTGAGATCATAGGGCCCTCCGGACCCTGGCTGACTGCCTGTCTATCTTCCTGGGCTAATCTCCCACGCAGGTACCCCACGAAGAGGTTATCTCTGAGTCTAGTGGAGACACTGGAGGGGGAGGCCAGGGAATTTACAAAGAGGGGTACAGTAGCAGCTGCTCCTGAGTCGCAGGTCTCACCAAAGTCCCGCAAGGTCGTAAGCTGTCCATGTGTCTGGCAACTTCAAGACTTGGTCATCTGTCCCTGCGTCTTGGCTCTGACAGTGGGGAGGACACAGGAAGCTGTGGCAGTGTGTCTTGAGGGGGAGAGCAGACAGCCAGGGAGTAAGCATTGCCAGGCAAGGAAGAGCTGCAGTTGGTGGAGGGGGTCACAGTTGGGGCCCTCCTCTCTGTTCCTCCAACCTCAACTCCCACGGATTCTTTATTTACCAAAAAAGTTGGGTGTTTCTTTTTTTTTTCTTTCGTGGTTCATTTATTCATTCATTTATTTTTGAAGCATGGTCTCACTCTAACCCAGGCTGATCTGGAACTCACTCTGTAGCCCCAAGCTGGCCTCCAACTCACAGTGATCCTCCTCCTATCTCTGCTTCCCAAGTGCAGGGACTAAAGGCATGCCACACTCAGCTTGAAGCTGGGTGTTTCTGAGTTTTAGATCAAACAGAAATCATCAGCATCTTCCTTGGCACCTTGGTTTACTGTGGGCAGCTCTCTGGATATGTCCCTTACCTTATTTAAGGCTTCTGAAGTGGCAGAGAAAGACCATGTCCCTTCGCAGACACTGGAGATGCCATTCCTGTGATTTTACAAAGCTCCCATAGTCTTCCCATAGCCAGCTGGGACCAACCTACGTCCAGGGACAAGGTGAGTCACCTCTGCTTTTTCAGAGCTAATCTGAGCACAGCTATAGGGTGGGCAGTGTTGTTCTAGGGGCATGTCCAGTTTCTGAATGAAAAAAACACCCAGGCAGTGTTTGGTCCTCATCTGCCCACAGCTTTTGGTCCCAAGACAGCATGCAAGAGATGAGCCTTCTGTCCCAAGGGCGCCTCTGTGGGTGCAGAGACCAGGGCATCTCAGCATCACCAAGTCTGCAGGTGTTCTGGCCAATGGTCCACCCCTGTCCTGCAGTGACCTCTGCGGGGTGCTGGCTCCTCCTGCTGGTCAAGATCAGGATGACACCCTCACAGGGTCTAGCAGCACCCCAACAACCTGCTCCCTCAGCCCCATGGTCCCAGCCAAACTGCCTGGCCTTGGGAAAGAGGTCTACCTGCAAGGGGGCATAAGAATGTCTACTTCTCAACGACAAGGAGACAAGTGTCTCTCTCCCAATGAAGGGATCAGGTTTCTTCAAATGATGATTTGGAGTTGGCTTTTAACAGGCCATCAGGATAAATCACAAAAGGAACGTGACAGGAGGTGTATTTCCCCCATAGACTCTTGTGTTGCAGTACTTAATCCCCACTTGATGGCACTATTTGGAAAGGTTGTGGAACCTTTGGGAGGCAGAGCCTTGGTGGGGGGGGGGGGCGGACCTGGAGGTGTTACAGTCCAGCCAGGCTCCGTGCTTTTGCACTTTCTACTCATTCCTTGTTCATGTAAAGATGTGACACCAGGCTGGACGAGGTGGTGTGGTGGCGCATGCCTTTAATCCGAGCCCTCGGGAGGAGGATTTCTGTGAGTTCGAGGCCTCCCTGAAACTACATAGTGAATTCCAGATCAGCCTGGGAGACCCTACCTCGGAAAATAAGACAAACAAAAACGAGGTGACACCTTCTGTCCAGGCCACGCTTTCCCTGCCACGATAAACTTCCCTTCAAAACTCTTAAGTCAAAATCAACCCTTTCTTCCCATAAACTGCTTCTGGTTGTGTGTTTTGTCTCAGCAGTGAGAACATACTGTGACCGTAGGGCGAAAGCAGTGTGGGCTGGGACCCAAAGGGACAATGAGGGTTGAGTAAGGACATGCTGGTGGGGTCCCAGATCTAGGGATCAGGTCTGCAGAGCCTTACCCAGGAAGGTCAAGTGTGTGGACAGTGAGAAGGTCCCAGCCAGCGGCCATGACTGGAATTTCCAAGGCCTGTGCTGGAGTCTTGTCATCAACTTGGTCTGACACCAGGACAGGTTGTTCCATTCTGTCTTCATCCATCTGTCTTCTCCTGGGACACCGGGAAGGCATGGGGAGGGTTCCCCACACTTGTATGTGGAAGGAGGGCTCAGGGGTCACAGCCCTTTCTCTCAGGCCCTCTGGAGGGTCTTATACAAGAACTGAGTCTCCAGGAAGGAAAGGCACTTACCTTTAACTGAGCTGCTGAGCACACAGTCCCACCCCAGGGAGCTGTCAGAGGTGAGGAGGGGCATCTAGGTGAGAGGCTAGGCAGGTGGAGAGGGAAAGATGCTGAGGGGAGGGGGAGGAGAGCTCTGTCCTGGTGGGCAGATGGACCCACATCAGGCCACTGCAGGGCGGCCTTCCTGCTCCTCCCCTGCGTCCATGCACATCGCTGGCCCAGGAGTTTCTCACGGAGAAGAAAGTGGCTGAGGGTGGCAAAGGACCCTGGGTATTAAGATGATTTAGGAGATACACAGGTCACTCCCTCATGACTGAGAGCCATTCTGGAGCACGGCTCTGTGGCTGTTTCTAGGCAGAACAGCCCGATGAGATGAAATAGTTCTACTGCTGACCATTAAGTCGCGAAGGCCATGGCCATAGTAAATCTCCATCCTTCCAGAGCCTTCGTCTGCATGGACTACGGTCCAGCCAGTGTCAGCCGCCTCAGTGAGAAAGAGCTTCATCCCCGCTGGCCATAGGACCCCCAACCCCCCAGATCTCAAGGCCAAGGGCTGGCCCCGCCACTCACCTGTCTGCCCACTTGGATTAGATAAGTTTATTTTCCTGAATCTTCAGTTACTTACCTTAAAAAAGCTATTATAAACTGGACATGGTAGCTCACACCTTTAATCCCAGCTCTCACGAGGCAGAGGTAGGAGGATCACTGTGAGTTCGAGGCCAACCTGGAACCACAGAGTAAGACCCTACCTCACCCCTCACTCCTAAAAAAGGTGCTTTGTCAAGGTGGATAAGGATAATCATAGTGATTGTTGCAGTTTTTTGTCATTGCTGTGACAAAGCACCTGACCCAAAGTAGCTGGGAGAGGAAAGGCTTTATTCTGGCCGGACATCACCTCTGCACAGCACATGGAAAACAGCAGCAGGAGAGTAAGCTGTACTTCAGCAAGGGGGAGCTGCTCTAATACCCCTAAGCCCATCCCCCACCAACACTCAAATTTGGCTTTGCGAATTGCCATCAGCTGGGGACCAAGCATTCAGGACACGTGAGTTTATGGGGGATATCTGATTCAAGTCACCATGGTGAGTATACTCACGCCCCTTCCTTACAAAACCTGGCTCTAATCCTGTCCCCTCTTTCCAGGAGCTCCAACTAGATCAGCCAGCCAGCAAGCTCCAGGGATTCCCTGTCTCGACTTCCCAAGCTTTGGATTACAAGTGCACACCATCATACTTGGCATTTATGTGTGGGTTCTGGGGACCCAAACTCAGGTCCTCATGTTTATGCAGGAAGTGCTTTACCCACTGAGCCATCTCCCCAGTCCTGGCTCCAACATTTTTGATAGAGAATTTCAAGCATATGGTGAGGTGGAGAGAATTTCAGGGTGCACCTGCCACTTGATTCTGCCGGTAACCTTGCTCACCCTCAGTCCTTTGCCTGTGTCTATGATGAGGCTTTTCTGTCTCTTGGACTTGGTCCTCGGCTGTTGTGGCTCTTGAATGTCCAGCCCCCTCCCCCCGCCCCGTCTGGGCCAAGGGCCTCCTGGTGTCAGGTGGTAAGATAGAGGGATGGAGGGAAAGGCAGAGAGGGTTCTGGAGACACCTCTGGGAACAGGCCAGGACCCTAGTCCCACCAAGCCTTGGCATCCTGGGTCAGACGTCGGGAAGTATTGATGGCTATGGAGGACTGCTTGCAACCACAGTTCTTGCTAGCCTCACACGTAGTTTCTCGTGCCCATGTGGTCTGCCAGGCATTTCTCACAGCCAGAGCTGGTGGACAGAGACAACAGCCCTGGGAGGTGGCCACTGGGCAGCGGTTTCTCCTCCCTTCACGGCCAGGGAAACTGAGCCTCAGAGAGCCCTTCAGTGACCTGCCCAAGATCTGAGAGCTGCCAGGCCCGGGTCCTCTGGCCCTAAGAATGAGCCTTTTTCTTTTGATCCCATAGGTTGGGGAAAACAGTGTCACATAACTCAGGGGAATTTGTTGGTGTGGGTAGGGGATTCCCAAACTTTCTCCTCAGAAAAAAAAGAGATTGTGTGAGCTGAGAGCCACCCAACAACAGCATGGCTGGCCCACAAGAGATGCTGTTTCAAAGGGTTGGGATTCCTTTCTGGACTTCTTCACGTGGGCCCAGAGCTCAGAACTGTGTAGACGTCTGTCTCCCTGCCTCACCCACTCTCTCAGCATCCCTGCCCCCTCCCAGCTGCCACAGGCAGGTGGCACCTGTATTATTGCTAAGGGTTAAAAAGCCCCAGAATCAATAAAACCCATTAATGAGTGTTGGTACCTCGAAGGCTACAGATAAATCCCTCTTGTCCGCGAGTTCAGTCCCATAAAACAGCGCTTCCCTCTCCATCCCAGGACTCATCTGACGGAAAATGTGGAGAAATTCTTAAAAGGTGACTTACTAATTGCCTGTAAAATAAAAGGCAGATGGAAGCTTTATTACAGTTGAAGGAAGTCGGGAATATTAAGGTAAAATGTCAAATAACAATTGATTTTCCTTAGACATAAAGGAACGATTTATGGCTTCCTAGTTACTACAAACGAGAAATTATTTGAAGTTCTAAAAAGTATGAGGAGAAATAAAGATTAAATAGAAGATGAAATCATAGGGATTTCTCTGGGAGGTGACTTCAATGTCCCTGGGGGCTAGAATTCATGTGGCCGGGGGCCCAGCCAGCTGGAACTTGCCTTGGCTCCTCAGGATTGTGGGGATGAGCTTGCTTTGTATGTGAAGTTAGGAAAGGGGGCCAAGGGTAACCCAGTGGGATCTGAGATTAGGGGAGCTGGGATTCCTAGAGATGGGGATATAGCTCTTTCCTCCCAACTTACAGATACTGGGGACCTAGCAAGGGAGGGGGCATTGGTGTCCCTGAGGTTGCTGCTACGGTCAGCTGAAGCTCCATTCTCTCTGGCCCTGCTCAGCCACGGTGATGTCTCTAGTCTTCAAGACACAGCACTACTCGTGGCCCTGGGGTTCCTTTGCCTGGTCTGCATTGACAGTCAAAGAGGAGAGGAAAGGAGGTTCACTTCCCAGCTGCCAGATCCTGGGCTTGGGTTCCCCAGAAACTGACCTGAGACAGGGACCCAAGTGCAAGTTTACTTGACAGATACTCCTGAACCCCAGTAGAAGTGTGGGGAAGTGAGGCAGGTGACAGGTGACAAAGGCGAGTTGGCATGTGAGGTTCAGGAGCTGGGGAGCCCGTGAGGAATCCACTTCTCAGAAGGATCCCATCTGAAGGTCACTGATGGAGGCTGCTGACAAGGGGACATGAATTCCCTGGCACTCTCAGGGACCCACAGGTGGTCAGAATTCATCCACGGAGTTCCAAGATGACAGGGGGCGGGGCTGTGGGAGGAATAGGCAGGTGCTCTTCGTACCTCTTATGAATTTATACTAACCCCATCATTCCATTACAAGTGTACCAAAGCCCCCATCTTTACCAGAGAGAAAGGCCTGTGAGGTTACATAACACCTTCACATCCAGGAAGCTGGGAAAGCTGGGAGTTAAGCCAGGGTGGGCAGCCTGACTTCAGAGCACATTCCCGCTCATTCAGAAGCATAACCTTCGTGTCATAGCAGGCGCCTGGACCACCTCAGAGATTGTGCCAGAGGGGGCAGGCTGGTAAGGAGCTGAGGGTTTAGCAGTATGCGCTTGGGAACCTGAGCTGGGCAAGGCTGGCTCTGTCCGGGCACCCTGGCTTCCTCCTACCATCTCCCACCTCTCTGGCTTCTGTTTGGTTCCCAGGAGTTCCCCTGGGGCTTTGTGAGCCTCATCCTTGTCCCCAAGGGCCCAGCAATGGAGAGAGGACTTTCCAGGCTGGAGTAGCCCCAGTGTAGAGACAAGAAGTAGAGGCACCTGCTCTGTAGCTCCCAAGGCCATGAGACACTAGTATTTGGTTTCCCCAGTGGTGCAATGAGGCTGCCCCTCTGGTTCCTTCACCGTGTTTCTCTAGGGGAGAATATCTGGGGGTGGTGGGGACAATTGTCCCATTTTAGTGTGCCATGCATATAGGTGGAGTGTGTATTTAATCTACATTTTGGATGCGATCCTAATCCAATAAATGCTTAGGAAATTTCTATAGACCAGATTAATTTTTACTAGAAAAAAATATAATTGGCTGATGTTAAGGCTGCTGCCCTGACAGATCTGCCTGGGCCATCTATCTGAGACTGTAAAAGACCTGGTCCTCACACTCATAAATATGCCATCTCCCCCGCGGGCCCCACCCGAGCACTCCGCCGAGGGGTCCCGTCCTGATTTATTCTTCATTAATAAGCTCGGTGCTATATTAGCATCAGATTTACGATCCTGCCTCGCTAATATTTCTGACATTTCATCGGAAAAGAATTCCAAGTGAAATCTTGAAACATTGCCATTTTTTCCTGCTGGTGCACTTCTGCTTCCAAAGGGAGTTGGTGGCATGAGGTGGTCCCAGAATCAGGGACAAAGGGTGTTTCAGCTCCACTAAGGCAAGTCCTGGCTAGGTTTGCAGGCAGCTCGGGATAGAAGGCTGTGGACCATGAGTGTGGCAGACCCTGGGGTGCCCCGATTCCTTCATCTGTTCCCCAAAGGCTTATTGTGCACAGAGTGTATGCTCCGAATGCAGTTCGTGTCACTTGGGGCTTGGGATGTAGTAAAGAACAAAAGTGAAGCCAAACCAGTATGCCCACTGAGGAGGATACCCAGTGGATTGGGGACAGGGAGGAGAGAATTGGGGATACCAATGTAATATTTACCAATACAATGTATCTAATTTTGGACAATAAAATATCAAAATAAAATGAAGCCAAGACGAAAATCTCCATCCTTGTGTGTAGGGGCTTCAGTGGAGGCCCATGGGGATCCAAAAGTAGGACGTGAAGACCATAAATAAGGAAAAGAGACAGGTGATAAGGGCTGCGGCCCCCAAACCAGACAAAACAAGCCAGGTATGGTGGTGTGCATTTGCAGTCCCAGCACCTGGGGAGGACAAGACAGGAGGATCTCTATGAGTTTATACCAGCCTGGGCTACACAGTGAAACCTTATCTAAAAATCATAATAAATACAGCATGTCACCTGCACGCAATCCCAGCACTCAGGAGGCTGAGGCAGGAGGATTGCATGTTCTCGGCAAGCCTGGGCTACATGATAAGATCTTGTCTCAAAAGATGAAAGAAGGCTGGAGAGATGGCTCAGCTAGAGAGAGGCCTTGTCTTAGAAAACAAGGCAAGAAAAGAATGAGGTGAACAGTGGTTGACTAGGGGAGCTCAATGTCATCCTCTGGTCTCCAACTCATATACATGTACCCACATACACACCCACAAACACCACACACACACACACATACACACACATATCCACACACACCCGCAGACACCACACACACATACACACACCCACAAACACACACATATACCACACACACCCACATACACACACACATACACCACACACACACCCCCACACACCCACATAGTACACACACACCCACAAACGCCACACACACCCACACTCTCTCTCTTCCTTCCTTCCTCCCTCCCTTCCTTCTTTCCTTCCTTCCCTCTAGCCTCCCTTCCTTCCTCTCTCCCTCCCTCCCTTCTTTCTTTATTCCTTTATTTCTCCTTTTTTAGTTTTGAGGCAGAGTGTCACTCTAGCCCAGGGTGACCTGGGGACTCACTCTGCAGCCTCCTGAATCCTGGGATTAAAGGTACATATTAAAAATAAAACATAAATTAAAAAGCAGCTAGAGTTTCTTATTTTGTAATTAATGCTAAAGGGACTTAGTTTTGTCAGTTGTCTAGAACATTCCGGTAGCCTAGACAGTTTGTGGTGTTGTACCTGGGAAGCCCCTTAAAAGCTATCTCCTCTAGGTTTCTCAGATAAGATGTCCTCTCATCTTGAGGTCCAAGTTCTCCAGGTCTGAGTGAGGCCTTGGCACCTGGGTGCTGTTGGCACTCTACACACGTCCAGGACTAACAACCCACTCCCATCCCTTCTCCCTGGCGTTCCTGAACTCTGCTGGAGGGTGCAGCTCTATAAATGACCAGGAGATGTCACTGTTCAGCTATTGTTCTCACCAGGGGACCTGCAGGAAGGCAGGTGTCTTCTGCAGCTATGGCTTTTGCTGAGGGGCTAAGATCCTATGTCCTGGCTCCTTGTCGTGCACAAACTCCCTGTGGATGTAAACTCTCCTCATTCTGAGTGTCTCTAGCCTTATAAAAAGCCTCTCATCAGCCAAGATCTTGGAATTACCAGCTGAACCTCTTCTAGTGACTATTGTGTTTGGAAGCATGAAGGCAGAGTTAAAGGGTTAAAGGGACTTCAGAGCATCTGGTGAAATGAATCTCAAACCTTAATGCCGTGCGTGGTGGCGTACGCCTTTAATCCCAGCACTCGGGAGGCAGAGGTAGGAGGATGGCCATGAGTCCAAGGCCACCCTGAGACTGCAGAGTGAATTCCAGGTCAGCCTGGACTAGAGCAAGACCCTACCTTGAAAAACAAAAACAAAAACAAAAAAACTTAAAAAAAATAGTGTGGTCTTGGAAAACCTCTACGCCTCAGTGATTTCATCTATGAAAAGGAATATGTCTTGTTGGTTACAGTTGTTACTAAGAGACAAGTACATGTCATGCACAGGTGTTCCATAGTGGAAATGTTTGTCACTATTTAGTTTTAGTTCAAGCAGAGTCTCAGTGGCACAAGATCTGTGTAAGGAAGAGATTGCTGGATTTAGGGCCGCATCTCTGGATTTCCTCAGTTCACTGCTGTTTTCAATGCTTTGGCTTTTCCTACAGGAGCAAATCAAAAGTCCAGAAGACAGGACAAAGGACAAAAAAAAAAAAAATGTCTTTTATGGTAGTGAGCTCTCTGAGGGCAGGAAACCCTGCTGTTGGCTTTGGGATCAGAACTTTCCTTTCCAGTGAAGCTTTTTCCCCAGGTTTGGGGGCAAGGGCGAGTGTCTACCATGAACCTGTGGTCTGTCCATCTGCTCAGTGAGGATCACAATGGCTATATGTCCCTGGAACCATCTGAGCTCAGACCAGAACACCAGAAAGGCAGCCATGAGCCAGGAGTGAACATAGAGATCCACAAGACCCCTACTCTGCCTGCCCCCCCCCCAGAAGGCCAAGGTTCCAGCACTTGACCCCAAACTGGGAGCAAGGGACCAAAGGCTGGTGGCTTCCCTTCCTGCTATCCCTGAGTCAGATCCCTTCTTCATTTGCAAATGAAGGGAGTTGGGAGACATTATTTAGGGGGTTCCTCTGGCCCTCAGGATCTGTATGTACTACTCCCCATGTTGGCTGGGCTCCTACAGCAAGGAGCAACGAGGTGAGGCCAGCCCTGAAGGT
Organism: Zapus hudsonius; assembly: GCA_004024765.1. NCBI lineage: Eukaryota > Metazoa > Chordata > Mammalia > Rodentia > Dipodidae > Zapus > Zapus hudsonius. Next base: position 26,254 of record PVHP010003715.1, read on the forward strand.
GGCCGCCGTAGGTGCAAAGGATAATATTGACTTCCTAAGATCACGTTCATCCCTTGTCTGAGTCTCGTGGGCAGTACCCTCATGGAGACACTGGCCTGGCCAGGAGGGAGCCTCTGAAATGGATCTGACAGTCACACCTCCTGAGGCTGGTCTCATTTGCCTTCTTCATTTTTAGACACATTCCAAACTTTTCAGCAAATTACAGTGTTAGCCAACTGGCCGTCTGGGGCTCAGGAGAGACACTATTTATAACACTACTGGACACTGCCACCCCAAAGCAGCCTGGTAAGAAACTGGGCCAGCACCATGCCCATGAGTGGCATTCTGTGCTCTGTGGGGAAGAGCAGGGAGCCCAGCTGGGCACCCATGGTAAGGCATGCCAGGCACATGCCCGGCCCAGGAGTCTACCTGGTACGTTCCTGCTGCTTAGATTCTGAGACCCCATAAGAGACAGAGGGGCTGTCATGGTTTGATCCAGGTGCCCCTCACAAACAAATGTGTTCTGAATGTTTGATCCCCAGGTGATGGCAGTGTGGATATTAGAACCTTGTTGGAGCTGTGTTGTTGGGGGCAGGCTTATGGGTGTTATAGCCAGCTTCCCCTTGCCAGTGTTTGGCACACCTTCCTGCCGCTGTTTGCAGTGCTGTGGCGGAGGTGATGTCCACCCCTCTGCTCATGCCATCGTTTTCCCTGCCAGGATGGAGGTTCCCCTCGAGTCCATAAGCCAAATAAACCCATTCCTCCTATCAGCTTGCTTTTGGTTGGGTTCTTTCTGTTCAGCAAGAAGAGGAAGTTGACTGCAACAGAGGCTGCTAGGGTAATAAGCATAGTCAAGGTCATGACTCACCATAGACCAGTTCTTTAGCCCACTGGCCACCGCCCCATTGTGCTTCCTTTATTCCCTGTCCTGTGCATCCCTCAGAACCTGCATCCTGGCTCTGTCACTGTCCAGGAGGGTCAAGTCACCTTTGCCACTTTCTGTGTAAAGTGTGCATCTAACTCCAAGTACTTCGAGCCATATGTGTGAGGACTCAACCATGTCTGCCACACAGTAGGTGCATAATAAATGTCTTTGTGTTCCCGTTCTGTTTAGTGCTGAGCACTGTGCACCCAGAGGAGGAATATGAATAAATATGATATCGTCCTCCAGACCCTCTGTGTCAGCCTGGGACCCAGGACACAGACAGAGGACTTGCCAGGGGGAGAAACATGCCCACATGCTGCCTTTTATGAAGGCTTTTGTGGTATTAGAAAGTCCCCAAGGCTCCTAGAGGAGAAGCATTTATTCAGGAACATGGCACATCTCAGAGAGGCCCAGGGGTCACATAGACACAGTTTGTAGCTGAGAAAGAGTTGGGGGTCCCTTGACCCCCTTCCAGGGTTCTGTTTGCCATTCTGACCAGCTCCCTTGGACTTCAAGACTTCTCCTGGTGATCCATTGCCCCACTTTCCATTAGACCTGCAGTCTCTGAAGTTCTTGTCTCTCTTTCTATACCCTAGAAAACAGGATCTGCTTCTAGAAAAGGTTTTCATTCAAACTTGGCAGTGCCCACTGGAGCCACCACTTCAGCGGGACACCTTCTTCCAAGGGACACTTGTCTGTGTTCTTAAGTTAGTCATTCCCTGCTGCTTCCTGCATTTTCCATGAGGAGTGGGTATTACTGTTTTCTATAAGAAAGGAAATCTTGGGCTGGGAGATGTTGAGTTCCACTCCCCAGAACTCAGGTAAAAAGCTGGGCATAGCCATGAATACCTGAAGCCCCAGTCCATGGAGAGGGCTGCAGAGGAAGAGATTTATTGGAGCTTGCTGAAGGACAGCAGCTCTGACCTGAGGGAGAGATCCTGTCACAAGGAAATACACAATGAATGGTAAGGGAAGGACATCCAATGTTCTCCTGGACCTCTGCATGGGGGCCCATGCTTCTGCATCTGCATACACCACATGTCACACACCACACACATGCAAAAAAGAAAGAAGGAAAGGCAGATAGAAAGAGACAAAAGGAAGGAAGGAAGGGAGGGAGGGAGGGAGGGAGGGAGGGAGGAAGGAAGGAAGGAAGGAAGGAAGGAAGGAAGGAAGGAAGGAAGGAAGGAAGGAAGGAAGGAAGGAACTCATCACTGGTGTAGCTCGGTTGGTAGAGTACTGGCCTAGCATGCATGAAGCACTGGTATAAACTGGGCCATTGTGGCACATCTGCAATCCCAGCACTCAGGAGGCAGGAGGATCAGAAATTCAAGCTACATAGTGAGTTCCAGGCCAGCTTGGGTTACATGAGACCTGTCTCAAAAATAAGATACAGGACAAAATGTGCAATGGTCACCTGGTCACCAAGGTCTTGAGTGATTCAACCCTGAGCGAGAGCAAAGGAGAGAGGTACAGAGAGGGTGAAAAAGACATCTAGAAGGCTCCAGGGACTATAAGCCTGCTGAAAGTCCCTCTGACTCTCAGAACCCTTGACAATGCTTTGCTGGGGGCTGGGGGGGCACATTTTGGTTGGTTGGTTTGTTTGTTTGTTTTGAAACAGGGTCTAGATATGTATCCCAGACTGGCCTTGAACTCATGATCCTCCTACCTCAATCTCCCAAGTGCCGGGATTAGAAGTGTGCACTGCCAAGCACCGAAGGAACTTTAAGTGCTTGCTTAAAAAGCTCTGCTTAAGCAAAGCAAAACAAAGCATGCCAGCATGGGGGGAGGGGAGGCTCCAGCTTAGCTAAGGGAGAGGTAGCTGATGCCCACAGCAGAAGCCCTTCAGAGCCTGCCAAGAAGGGTTCCTTCCTCCCATAAAGTGTGCAGGGCCAGGAAGGGACATTTGGAAATAAGTGTTTTAGAAAAATGGAGTCATGGCCCAGCCAGCATGGCCCTGTGAACTTGAATGGAAGTCTGGGGAACTCCTGAGGTTTTAGAGAATCCCCTGAGTGCCACTCCTCCTCAGAGGATGGGTCATGTCCAGTGTGAGAGGGGCACAGCTCACCCCAGGGTATGTGACTAAGCAGCGAGCTCGTGACCGAATGAGGACTGTTTGTTCAGGGCTGAGTCCAGTGATGGGAGTTTAGGAGGCGATGAGAGCTCAGGGCTGAGGATTGGGACGTCTCAGCAGGGGCCAGAGGAGGAGCTGAGCAGGAGCTGGGGTGTCAGGGTAGTGGGAGGAGAGTCAAGACAGGGAGAGGACCCAGGCACAGGGGAGAGAGACCCCCAGGAAAAGCAGAATGGATGACAGCTGAGGAAATTTCCCCAGGAAATGGGCTTGAATGTGGCTGGCACTAACATTCTGGGAACAGATGCCAAACCTGGGAAGCTGGACCAGTGCTATAAACCCAAACCAGGCACAGTTTAGGGGAGGAAGGCATTTATTTCAAGCTTACAGATCCAGAGGGCAAGTTCCATCAGTAGTGAAAGAAGCTGCTTCCATACATCCAAGCAGAGAAAAATAACCAAACAGCCTGTGACAACCAAAAATAGCAAGCATGAACCAGCAGCAAGCAGCAGGGACCCAGGCAGAGCTCACACTATTCTGCACACCTCTGGACTGGAAATAAGCTCCACCCCAAACACATCTTCAGGCTGGACTCCAGAATCCACCCCAGTGACACCTCCTCTGGCCATGTAGCTGGAGACCCAAGTTACAAGTTTAATAAAATACCTGAGTCTATGGGGGACATACATTCAAACTACCACAGCCAGTGAGCTTTTCTCATGTGTTCTGCTTCTTTCCTTAAGGTATCCAGGAACAAGTTACAATGAAGTTCCAAGTCCTTCCCACAGGCTGGGGGCGGGATGGTGGACCCTGCCTGCCCTCTGTGTGCTGCTCTGGACACACACAGTCTTGCTCCTAACTAAGCTCAGGGTGTCTCAAGCCCTTTACCAAGAGTCATTTTCTTTGATTGAAATTCCCTGTCTTAGTAAACTGCAAGATTCTCTCAGATCTCTGTTGCTTATCAGGAGGTCAGCTTTGCAAGCTGTTCTATCCCCAACAGCACTCACCCTTTCTCCCCTTCTCCTGATGGCCCTGTCTTCCTCTTCTTGTCAACTCTAGGCAGCATGCATTTCTGGTTGGCTTGTTGATTCTCTCTGCCTGGCTGAGGCAGACGATGTTGAAATAACGCTGACTAACAACCATCCCCAGTGCTCAAAGGCACCGAATGACAAGCATTGGCTTTTCTCATTAGTGAGTCTGTGGGTTGGTGGTTGAGGTTTGTGTCTCTGTGTTCTCTTTGGACCAGCTGTTCCTGGGGCCACAGGTTTCTCATGGAGACCAGCAGGAACTTCAAGGCCAAGTGCAAGCTCATAGCAGGTTTAAGGTCATCACCCCAAGCCTCTAACACTCTTGGGGCCACAAAGTCTCTCCTGGTCAAGTGTAATAACAGTGGACTCCATGCCCGTGGTATAGCAGAGGAGGGGGAGGGGAGAGGAGGCATGACAAGAACACAAAGGATTACATCTCCCAGTAGAATATCAGTGCCATGGGGCTGGGCCCTGGTCTGTATCCTGGCGTTATCTCCCACTCCCAGAAAAGTTCTTGGAATATATAGTAAGATGTGAAGTGGATTGATGAACTAGTCAGTTAGCATCCTATGGGGACAAGGCTGTCCCTTTCCTGCCAGCTCTGGGGCCTCCACCCCATCTGCCCACGGAAGCTCTTCTATCCCCTGGGGATTGACTCTGGCAGGAAATGAGGAGCTCCTGTCTCATGATATCTAGATCTTCAGTCTCTCTATGACTGTCCTGCTCACCCGCACCCCATTCCCAGACACCCTCCAGGAGCAGCTGTGTGTATGTGTGTGTACGTAGGGGGATCTCGGAGATATGCCAGCTCCTATTACTGGCTCCACTTGTCACCCAAACTTGGTCTTGCTTTCTGACCTGACCATTGTTTTATCATCCTACCTGACCACAGAATCCTGGCCAGCAACAGGGGGCAAAGGTAACAGTTACCAGTGACCTTGACTGTTGAAGGGCTGGCCAGACTCCACTGGGAAGGAACGAAGTCGCTATAAAACATACTGTTAGACAGTTAAATCTGCAAACAGATTGTACTTTAGATTGTAACTTGGTATTTGTGTCAAATATCCTGGTGTTAGTGATTCTTCTGAACTGTGTCAGAGAAGGCCCTTGAAGTACTTAATGGGGCAAGAAATGCCAGCTTGCTACATCTCACAAAAGTCAGCAAAATATGTTACCAAGACTAGCAATGTGATGATGAGGCCAGGGGATGGCTCAGGGGGGTAAGAGTGCTCACTGGGTAAGCAGGAGGACCTGAGTTCAATCTCAAGCACCTATGTAAATGCCAGGCATGGCCACACTTGCCCAGTATCGAAGTGGGCAGAGACAGGAGGATTGCTGAGGTCACTGGTCAATCTAACTCAAAAATGGTACGAGAGAGAGGTGGAGGGAAGATTGTAGGAGCCCAAGGAAGGGTAGGACTGCTTACGATGCAAACTTCCAGACACAAAATGACGTTGACATTCATGACCTGATAACACCCACACACAATGGGAGGAAAAGATGATGACACCAAAACAAACAGAGACTAATTGAGAGGGGGGGAGATATGGAGGAGGGTGGGGAGGGAATCATAATGGTTTATGATCTATAATTATGAAAGCTATCAATAAAAAGTTAAAGAAACAACACTGGGCACTCCAGCTTTAGGAAAAGACCCTGTCTTGAGGAAATAAGGTGAGAGTTTGGTAGAGGAAGACACTTAAAGTACTTCTCTGATCTCCACACACACGTGCACATCAATAAAAAGTTAAAGAAACAACACTGGGCACTCCAGCTTTAGGAAAAGACCCTGTCTGGAGGAAATAAGGTGAGAGTTTGATAGAGGAAGACACTTAAAGTACTTCTCTGATCTCCACACACACGTGCACAGAGTGTGTACATTTGCACACACACACAAAATGTGATGGTTCTTAATGAATATGTAGAAGAAGCTAAGACATGGTGGCAGAATGTTAAGAAGAATGGAAGATGAGAATACGGGAGCTTATAGTAGCCTTCCAATTTCCTCTGATTGAAACTTCAAGATAAGTTTGATGACAATCTCCAAACAGGTGAGTAAGGCCTTTTGTGCCCCACCCTGGGGAACTGAGCTCCTCCATCCCCTCCCGCGTCTCCTCTCAAGCGACTCTATTCTGCACCCAAGGACCACAACCTTGTTTACTGAACATCTCCAGTGAGTTCTCACCCCCGATTCCATCAGTTATGAGTGTGCTTGCTACTCACCGCAGGACAATTTGTGACGACTGTGGTTTGTGGTGACAGTAGCTTGGGCAGAGAAGAGGGCTGAGGAGACGGCAGGGGCACTCTGGCAGCCTGCCACCTTCCTGTTTGTCATTCGAGCGAGCGAGGTGCCTAGGGCAGTGTGCAAGTGGAACACTGCTGGGGCTGACTTGTGTCACCACATCCAGAGGCTCCTTGGGGACCTGAGGTCTCCTGCAATATGGTCAACTCTGCTTTAAGAGCCTTATGTGAATAGACTTATCTGCATGACAAGCCTAGGCACAGCCATTGTTGCTATACCTATGCTTTGCAGATGGGCAAACTAGGGCGCAGAGAAGCCCAATAACTTCCTAAGAGGCACTTTTTTAATTAAGTAATTTATTTATTTGCAAGCATGGAGAAATAGACAGAGAGAGAGAGAGAGAGAGGAAGAAAGAGAGTATGGGTGCATCAGGGCCTCTAGCCACTGCAAACTAACTCCAGACGCATGCACCACTTTGTGCATCTGGCTTTATGTGGGTACTAGGGAAATGAACTGGGTCCTTAGGTAGCACCTGAACTGCTGAGCCATCTCTCCAGCTCCAGAGTCAATTTTAAAAAAGTATTATTTATTTATTTATTTGCAAGAAGAGAGAGAGAGAGAGAGAGAGAGAGAGAGAGAGAGAGAGAGAGAGATTAAGAACCAGAGAGAGAATGGGCATGCCAGGACCCCCTGGCTGCTGCAAATGAACTCCAGATGCATGTGCCCCTTTTGTTTATCTGGTTTTCCATGGGAACTGGAGAACTGAACTCAGGTCATTAGGTTTTGCAGACAAGCGCCTTAACCACTGAGCAATCTCTCCAGTCCCGTTTTTTTTTTGACAAATCCAGGCTTTTATCATCAGTATGCCATTGGGGGCAAAGAAGTTAAATGAGCAAATACTATGTAATATTTAATTGAAACCTTCTGGTTAAAAAAAATCACAAGTGGGCTGGGAAGATGGCTCAGCTGGTAAAAGTATTTGCTGTGCAAATATAGAGATTTTGATCCTCAAAACCCACATAAAAGCTGGGTATGGCCACACATGGCTATAACCCTAGTGCTGAGAGGGGTGGAGATAGCCATTCTAAGGGTGGGAGGCCAAGTGCTCCGGGTTCTGTGAGAGACTCTGTCTCAAAAGAAATAAGGTGTTTGTGTGAGAGAGGAAGACACTGGATATTCTTCTTGGCCTTTGCACATGTGTGCATGGGTTACACACACTCATACATACACTACAGACACACCCACACCAATTAGAAAAGAAAAAAAAAGACCTATCATGAATAGTAATATTTTCCGGCTGTCTGAGTCTCCTTTCTCAAAAATACAGCTGTGTTTTGTGATACTGGGAGCCATGCTTGTTCAAAGCGCTAGCTACATCTGTCCGCACAGTAGTTGGGAGTTAAGGAACCCAAGTATCTAAAATCATACCCAGCAGGCCTTTGAGGGCACAGCAGGAGTTCTCTGGGTAAAAGAGTGTGTTAAACCAGGCTGGAGAGGTGGTTCAGTGGTTAAAGGCACTTGCTTGCAAAACCTGAAAGCCCTGGTTCAATTCCTCAGTACCCACAAAGTGGGTTCGATTCCGGGTGCACAAAGTGGCACATGAATCTGTCTTGCAGTGGCAGGAGGCCCTGGTGCAGCCATTTTCTCTCTTTCTATCAAATAAAACAATTAATTTTTTGGATGAGGAGGGTGTTAAACCCCAAGAGAGAGCCTGCTCGGGTACTGGACATCTGAAACTGGCTGCCCCCTGAGTCCCTCCCCCAACTCCCATCATGGGGAGGAGCCTTGGCCAAACTGCTCAGCCTGGGACCATGTTCCCATCACTGGAGTGGCCAGCCAAGAGTGTTAAATTACTGTCAAGGTACAGGGACCCCAGCTTGGGCCCCCCACACCCCTACTTCTATGTGGGTCATGAATAGACCTGCCCCTGGGTAAGAAGGTATCAGCAGGCTCCCGCCCACCCCTTGCCGCGTTCCCAGGCCCCTAGAGCCTCTTGTAATAGTGGCCATTTGGCCCATAACCAGTGGGTGACCAGATTTTTAATCTTGGAGACCCTTCGGATGCCAGCTGGGGAGTGGGATTTGTCAAACGGGGAGGGAGGGCCTGTCTGGGAATGTCAGAGTCCCACCCAGCACAAGGAGGTTGTGCTGGAGTAGCTGCCCCATCCCTCCAACCTCCCCTGACCCCAACCCCTCCACCAGCTTGGCCCATTCTCAAGGGAACCTCCAGCATTCCCAGCCACTGAAAGCCAACCTAAATTCAAAATCTGAGTGGTGTGCTTTGGCCGAACGCAGGTGCGTGGCAAGTAGGATTGCCTCTTGGAGGTTCTTCCTTCCTCCTCTGAACTTGCCTTCTAGCCTGTTGCAAAACCTTTGCCTGGCCGCTGAGAAGCTGGGTCCTGGCTGTCACGTGAGAACACTGGACCAAAGGCTGTGGACTCTGCCATAACTTGCTGTTCGATCTCAGGCAAGCTGCCGTCCTTCTCTGGCCCTCAGTATTGAGAGAAAAAGAAACTTGGTACTTGCTGAATGCCCACTATGTGTTGTGTCCTTGGCACACATGATCTCCTCAGATGGGCTTTGACCATGACCCTGTGCTCTCAGTGTTCTTGTTCACAGTTCACATGGGAGAAGAGCCAGCCTGGGAGGAAGCCTCACCTGGCAGATCCAGGGCTGGGATCAGAAGCCGAGCTCCAGGTGATTGTCAGGACAGAACTGTGGTCAGGCAGCTGTATTCTCATATCTCCTCCTTGACGATCACCCCTGACCTCCCTTGAGGTGACTGCCACACTTCATTGATGCCAGATTGCTATGTGACCAATGCCCTCTAAGTTGAACTGCTGAGCCTCAGTTTCCCCCTCTGTACATTCAGCTCACAGGGTGCCTGCTACCTCCTCTGAGAGCTCTTCCTGCCACATCTTCTGGGCTCACAAGGGGTCAGATTCTCTACACATTCATATCTGTCCATGGCCACATCTCCTCCCGCCAGATGTATGCTCCCCCAGATGGGCACCCTCTGTGTCAGCGCTGTTTCCCCAGCACCCAGAACTGTGCCTGGCAGTCCAGTCCTCCAGAGCATCCCTAATCCAAAAATCCAAATTGCTCTGAAATCAGAAACATTTTGAGCTGGATGTGATGGTTCATGCCTGTAATCCCAGCATTTGAGGGGCTGAGGCAGCAGGATTGCCATGAGTTTGAGATAATCCTCAGCTACTTAGTGAGCTCCAGGCCAGTCTGAGCTACAGAGTGGAGCCCTGTCTCAAAAACTGAAACCATAGGGCTAAAGAGATTGCTCAGTGGTTAAGGTGCTTGTTTGCAAAGCCAAACAGCCTGGGTTCGATTTCCCCAGTACCCACATACACACACAGAGTGCTGCATGCATCTGGAGTTTATTTGCAGGGGCAGGAGGCCCTGGTGTGCCCATCCTCTCTCTCCTTGGAAACAATTAATTTTTTTAAAAAGAAACCTGAAAGCAAGGGAGCTGGGGAGATGGTTTGTGGTGTAAGCTTTGACGACCTGAGGTCAGATCCTCAGCACCCATGTAAATGCCAGATGCAGCGCACACTCCTGTAATACCAGCACCAGGGAGGAGGAAACAGGAGGATCAGTAATTGAGACCAGCCTGGGCTATCATAGAGAATTGGAGGCTAGCTTAGGTTCCACAAGACCCTGTCTCAATCAATCAATAATAAATGAATTTTTTTAAAGTGCTCTAAGGCTGGAAAGAGGCTCAATGGTTAAGGCACTTTCATGCAAAGCCTAATGACCTGGGTTCAATTCCCCAGTATCCACATAACATAAAGCCAGATGCACAAGGTGGGACATGCATCTAGAGTTTGTTTGCAGCAGCTGGAGGCCCTGGTGCACCCATTCTCTCTCTCTCTCTCTCTCTCTCTCTCTCTCTCTCTCTCTCTCTCTCTCTCTCTCTCTCTCTCTCTGCTTGCAAATAAATATTTTAAAATGTGCTCTAAAACTCAATGGCAAACCCACAGAGTTTATCCAAACTAGACCCTGACACCTTATAGCCCTCTGCTCAGCTGGCCTATCCACCTCTTTCTCTGACTGAGGGGAGCAGTGCTGAGACCACCACCCCTGCCCCCCTCCCACCACCCAGGAGCCCAAAGGCCAGACCAACCTGGATCCTTTCCAGAGTCAGTGATCCTAAATAACCAACAAACACTTCAAAATAAAAGCCACATTAAAAACAAAATAAAACAACCTTTTTCTACCTTAAAATATTGTGAGCCAGGGGAGCAATTAGCAGTTCTGCTGCATCATTTTATTATGAGAAGATAGAATTCTAATTGGACTGATTTGAATTCCACACACCTCCACAGATTGTTTGGGAAATTAAGGTATCAGTTGTATTGGTAATTATGGTTTACCATTAAATTACCACCACCCCCCAGCCAAAAACTGTTAAATTGTCTGTGACGGGGCTTAAATTTAGCGCAGACCCATGTCCTATGAGGACTGTGAGAGTCAATACAAGCCGTCCGGAAACCACCAGTTCCCTGGGCCAGGCGGTAATGATGGGTTGGGCTGAGGTTTCTAGAGTTTTACCTGAGACAGCGTGACGAGTGGCTGGCCTGAAGGATGTTGGCATCTGGGGTGGGGGGGGCAGGCACTTGATCCCCCAGTGCACAACCCTTGAAGCCTGGCCCACCTCACTGGCCATACCTGAGCCACAGCAGGCATCCTGGGAAGCAGTGTGGTTTCAACTGACAGGTGACACCAGGAAGTAGCCCTCGTGGGCTGTATGATGCTCAGGACCATTGCAGTTGAACACATCTGGGAGGGGCCACCTGATATCTTTAATTAATTAATTATTTGTCCTTTATTTTTTGTTTATTTATGCAGTCTTAGGGTTGAACCAAAGGGCTTCATGTGTGCTAGGCAAGGGCTCTACCACTGAGCTATAGCCTAGCTCTCTTATTATTATTATTTTTTTAGTTTTGAGACAGGATCTTTTAAAAATATCTTTATTATAAATAAGTACATACATTGTATGAGCAAATCTTGTGAAGGTGTCCCTGTTTCCCTCCTCTCTGTCTCCTACCCACTGGAGTACTTCCTCGGTGTGCATACTGGATCTGTCCATAGGGTAGGGGGTTATGAACTGCACCAGAGGTAGCCAGTTTTTCTTTCTTCCCCCTCCTTTGTCTATTGTTGCTGAGGGGGGCAATGTCTCTGGATATTCTCCCCCACCATGGCTCTTACATTCTTTCCTCTCCCTCTTCCGCTCAGTTCCCTGAGTCATAGTGGGTGAGTTTTGAGTCTGCTTTGTTGTTGAGATCTTAAGTATCTCTGGATCTTTGCCCTGGGTTGTGTTGGGTATCGTTGGTATCTGTCTCCATTGACCTTTCATGGGTTATCAGACTTGCTGTGGTGATTGGTCTCTTGAGACAGGATCTTACTGAGAGGCCTAGATTGGCCTTGAACTTGTGAGCCTCATTCCTCAACCTCCCGAGTATCTGGAATTACAGACCTGGGTCATCAGGACTGGCTCATTCACTATGTTTGACCCTCTGTTTCCTCATGTGTCCAATGGATACACCACCTGCCTCATACATGTGTTATTTACCATGAAGAATAAGAACAGCATCAGCAGTTGTCTCTGGTCCCCATGGAAAGCACCAGTCATATGGACTCATCTTTTTTTCTGTGTTTTGGAGAGACAGGAACATGCAATTCTCCTGTCTCCGCCTCCCATGTGCTGAGATTTCAGGCATGCACCACCATGCCCAGTTTACCATTACTAAGGAAAGGAAGCTAGGGAAGGAACCTACCAGCTGTGCTATGTCCTCAGACCCACAAGCACTCAGTTTGAGTTGCTATGACAAGTCCATGAGTTGTGGGGCAGGATTGTTGGAATGACAGCTATGGATCACAGCTTTGGCCAGTTTAAGCCAATGAGTGCATTGGGGCGGGGATGGTGGGGGGAATCGCACCCTGGCTGAGGAGGCTAAGGAGGGTGAGCAAGCACCTGCAAGCCTGCGGTGTGTGATGCTCATCGTGGTGCCCAGATGCCCCATGGAACCAATAACCTCCCAGCATCACTTCCTGCCCAGGGTCCCAGCCTCAAAGCTGGTGGAGTTCCAGGCCTGCCCCTTGGCCCTATGATGGAACAGCAAAAGGAAGTCTGCCCAAAGAGCAAGCACTGGGTTTCCTGTTCTTCAGGGCAATACAGTGAGTGGGAGGAGAAACTGGGCTTGTGGGGAATGGATGCCAGGCACATCAGGTCTGGCTGTGTAGCCCAGGTTGGCGAGGAGCTCATGGTTCTTCCGCCACCTCCACCTCCCAAGTTAGAGCTGGGATTATAGTAATGTGCCACCACAATTGTGCCTGGTACACATTTTCTATTCGTACCATCATCTAAGACCAGGAGACGGAGGGTCAAAGCTGATAAGCCACTTTCCAAAATTCACACAACCATTGGGCAGAGCTGAGATTTGAGTCCATGACTCCTCTCTTTCGTCTCAACCTGGGCTATTTCAGAGTGGGACCTGACATCAGAATCCAGGAGTTGTCATCTCCCAACTCCAGGGACCAGAAGACAATCCAGAGAACGTGTCTGGTTTTACTTCCTGTAAAACATGGCTGTCAGGATGCATGGGGTGGAAGTGGAGGCTTGTTGTCATGACCTTGGAGAACTCTTATGTTGTCAGCTGTTTTCGTTGGGGAAAAGTTCTTAGCTTCCTTACCTCCACAACCTGGCTTCATCTGTTTCACAATTAAAATGAAGATTTGGGGGGGGGTGCACATGCATATATATTCATATAGAGAATACGCATGTGGTATGTGTGTGACATGTTGTGTATACACATATGTGCAGATACACACTTTCCACGCATGTGTAAAGGCCACAAGAGAACATCAGTGTCCTTATTCCTCTCTTCACTCATCTGCATAGTTCCTTGAGATGAGGTCTCTCCCTCATCTGGGAGCTGCTGTCTGTCAGAAAGTCTCAACCTTTGTCTGATCTCTGCCCACTGTGTTCAGGGGTTACAGATGTGTGTGGTCGTGGGCTCTAGGGAGTCGAACTCTATGATCTCTGTCCAAAGAAGCCTCATGCTTAAGCAGCAAGTACCTTTACCTGCTGAGCCATCTCCCTAGCCGCAACACCACACACTCTTTTTAAAAATATTTTATACATTTATTATTTATTTATTGAGAGAGAGTGCAAAAGAGAGAAAGAGGCAAAGAGGGAGAATTGTGGCCTCCAGCTACTGCAAATGAACTCCAGACACATACAACACTTTGTGCTTCTGGATGTATGTGGGTACTGGGGACTTGAACTTGGCAAATACCTTAACCGCTAAGCCAACTCTCCAGTCCCCACCACACACTCTTGAAAGCTGGGACCAAATTCCACATTATCTAAGAAGCCTTCTTGAGTCTCCCACAAGGATAGGCCTCCCCTTCCTGTGACTCTTACTATCTATTCTCCTGAGCCTGACTGTTTTGCTTGGCCAAGAGCTAGGTTTCACACCTGCCAAGGCATACTGTTGGCCCAGGAAACAATCACAGGGTATGTGTTAAGTGAATCAAATTTGCTTTTTCTCCTAACAAATTTCTGGGTGTTTTGTTTTTGGTGTTCACTACATACTTGATAACCTTACCTTCTCTAATCCCCCCACGAGCACAGAGGCAGGAAAATCGCCATGAGTTTGAGGCTAGCCTTGGCTACAGAGTGAATTTCAGGTCAACTTGGGCTAGAGTGAAACCCTGCCTCAAAAAACAAAACAAACAAAAAACAACAACAAAAGTGTTCAGCATGTGTGAGGTCCTGGGTTCAATCCCCAGCAACACCTGTCCACAAGAGTAGCTTGTGGACAGCTTATTCTTGGTAAAATAGAGTAATTCTATTCTATAAACTTAGTTTAGTAGATTCCATATACTGGGATCTATAGGTTGAGTTCCCATCCTGGCTGTTGGGGCTGTATTCTCAGGCAGTTAGCTCACCTCTTGGGCTTTTTTCTGGTCAGTCTGGACTATAGAGAGACATCGTCTATTGGGAAGACCCCAAGACAAGACAATGACACGAGTTTTCAGGCACCTGGAGGGGATGACTGAGTGCTCTTTGGTTGGACCATCACAAAGAACCAGGTTAATTGGACTGGAGTCAATGTGATAATGTTCTTTACCAGAACTTGGGCTGAAGGGGTTAAGGTGAAGGGCAGGTACCTAGGAGGGGCTTCATATGGGAACATGTGGCTCAGTGTGGGAAAGGACAATCGAGCAAGCAGCCAGGTTCCTGAGTTACACTGAGTTTCACGCAGGCGTACCTGTCACCAATATAGTCATTCCTTCACATATGGGCTGAGGCGCCTCAGAGAAGAAGCCACAAAGGAGACCATGGGGAGGAGGGACTACTTCATGGCTCTGACTGTGACACCCTCCAGTAACAAGTGGTGGGCTCCGAGCAGACCCCAGGGAAGTAGGCTGCGGCCCTGGAGACAAGAGCCAAAATGGAGCCCTGAGGCAGCAGCGGGGGAGCTCCCTAATGCCAACTCTGAGCTCTCTCTCCTTGGTAGGTGCAGCTCATCTGCAGGCATTTTCAGATTCTCTGTCCTGCCCTCTCCCTCTTCCATCACATGCCAACCAAGCCTTGATCTCCTAATCATCCCTCAGAGTCCTTTCTGCTGGGATCACCTCTACCTACGTCTCCAAGGTTCAGCCAGGGCAGGAGGACGTGAGAGAATACCAACAAGCCTCTACCAAGGGCTTTCAGGTCCTTGGAATGGGAATCAGATGGCCAACCCACATCTTGTCAGTGAAGTTGGGACCCACATCCCCAAGTGGCTTGTCCCAAGAGCACATGGGTTAATACAAACATGTCTTCTCTCTGACCATTCCCTAACAAAGTGCTTTCTTCCGACAATGTTGCCAGGAAAGAAAAAAAATGTCCATGATGTCAGCTGGTTGATACCAAAACATCTGTGGGAGGAAAGACATGAGCAAATGGATGGTGCTGGAATGCAGAGAGCAGGTGCATCAGGACGGAAGGCTACCAGAGCCCAGCCTGGCAGGGAGCTGCCGGGATGTCTCTTGGGTGTCACCCTTCCTTGGCCTGTCAGTGAGGGGTTGTCTCTACACAGAACACACAAAGATAACCAGAAATGAGTGATACAGTTTCCACTTCATCTTAAAGCCTGTTCAGCCAGCTACTCCATTTCCAAGCTCAGAGCCAGCCAGTTCCCAGGCAGGCCTGGAGGGAGGGACTCTGACTGGTAGACAGGGAGGTGGCAGCTGGGAAGGGGTCTGAATACTTGATGAGAGAAAAAGAGAAGCCAGGAGAGAGAGAGAGAGAGAAAGAGAGAGAGAGAGAGAGAGAGAGAGAGAGAGAGAGAGAGAGAGAGAGAGAGAGAGAGAGAGAGATTGAGATTCTTGAGAGCTTGTGCTTCTAGGAAGTTCCTACCCTGGGTATGTTCCCTTTTCACCTGAAGCACCACTCAGCTGCCACTTGGAGCTTCAGGAGACACTGGTCACTGGTTCTTCTTGTCACCAATGCCATACCCCTGTGTGTGCATAGGGAATTACTCTGTATACACCTGCGTACTTCTTCTTAAAACAGTAAATCATCAGATACAACTCTTTTGGAAAGCAATCTTGTCCTAATATCAAGTGACATAAAAATGTTCCCCACCTTTGGCCCAACCATTTTCCTCCTGGGAATTAATCCTCGGGAAATAATTCACAAGGAATAGGACAGTTTGGGTATCTACAGAGACATTTATTAAGGTGTTATTTATGATAGAGGAAAAACTAGAGACATCTTACTCCAGCCAACAGAGGGGGTCAGTCCTATAAATTATGGTACATCCATCCAATGAAATACTACCCCTCATTTGATCCAAATGGTAGATTGAAAATCGTGTAGCAATGGGCTGGAAGGATAGCTCAGTTTGTAACGTACTTGTCTTGTCTCAGAACCCACGTACAAATGTTGGTGGTGGTGGGGGAAACATTCGCTTGTGACCTCAGCCCTGGACAGGCAGAGAGAGAAAGAACCCTGGGCTCACTGGCTAGTCAGAAGAGCCCAGTTGACTAGCTCCAGGGCAATGATAGTACCTGTTTCAAAACAGGTGGAGAAGCCGGGGGTGGTGGCCCACGCCTTTAATCCCAGCACCCGGGAGGCAGAGGTAGGAGGATCACCATGAGTTCAAGGCCACCCTGAGACTATACAGTGAATTCCAGGTCAGCCTGGGCTAGAGTAAGACCCTACCTCGAAAAACAAAACAAAACAGGTGGAGGCACTCCAGAGGAACCACACCTGAGCTCGTCCTCTGGCCTCCACACACGTGTGTGCGCTCATGTGCACACACAGAAGAAACTTGGGTAGCGCTAAGAAAGGGTGTTAGAGGGCTGGACTTTAGCTCAGTTGGTAGAGTGCTTGCCTCTCATGTAGGAAGCCTTGGGTTTGATCCCTAGTGCAAAATAAACTGAGCATGGTGGTGTACGCCTGTATCCCAGCCCTCAGGAGGTGGAGGTCGCGGGATAAGTAGTTCAAGGTTATGCTTGACTACATAGTGAGTTCAAAGCCAGTGTGGCTTTGTGAGATACTGCCTTTTTTTTTTTTTAAGAGATTTTAGAACATGAACTCGGGTCTAGAATCGCTTGGATGCTGTGATGGTTGCATGTGAGTTGCATGTATGCGTGGGGTCGTGGCTGAAGGCGGGCTTTAAGCAGGGGACGAGCAATAGCTGGTGTGTTTCCTTCCTGGAGACGATACACAAGGTATAGATACCCTGTTTCAAATGTCCCAGGGTCTTAACAAAATCAGTTTTGTAAAACTGTCATTTCTACCCTGGGCATTGTGACTCGATCGCCTCGTGGTAGGCGGCAGCCTGAGCTCCTCACCCCACCTCCCAAGCTGCCGCAGCCTCCCGGGGGACCCATGCCAGCTTCTCCCACTCGCGGTGAGCTTTCGGTGGCAGACAGAGGCTGGGGCACGTTTTCATGCTCATAATTCAAATTGCCTGTTGAAGTCGGTCAAATGAAAAAATAGCCGCGCCGCCCCCGGGCGGGCGGGCGCCGGGAGGCCGGGGCGCCCCGCGATCGCGGCCGCCGCCGCGCTCGGCCCTGAGCTCATTTCCTGGGGCGCGCGCCGGGCTATTTCAGCCTGGCGCTGTGCAAACACCACACCTGACCGCGGCCAAAAGGGACCCAAATTACAATCGTATCTCACACACAAATATCCGCCTCGGGGCCGCGGACGGACCTGGCTGCGCGGTGGGGTCGGGCGGGTCAGCGGGCGGCGGGGATCCGCGCGGTCCTGCTGCGCCTGCGCGCGGAGGCGGGGCACCTGCGCGCCCCCTGGCGACGGCGCCTGCGCGGTGCCCGCGGGACCCGCGCCTCCAGGGATCCGTCCTGATTGGTGGAGGCTTCCGGCTCCCCTCCCTCCCTCCCCCAGGCTTTTCAAAGTCTTGCCTCTTGGCTTAGAAACTTCAGGGCCTCTCCTCACCCAGTCCTTAGCTTGACGTCAAAACAGCCATGTCTCACAGCTTCATTCCCAAACTCTCCAGGATTGAGTACTGAACTCTAAAAAACAGGCGCACGCCTTTAATCCCAGCACTGGGAGGCAGAGGTAGGAGGATCACCACGAGTTCAAGGTCACCCCGAGACTACACAGTGAATTACAGGTTAGTCTGGGCTAGAGTGAGACCCTACCTTGGAAAAAAAAAACAAAACAAAAGAAATTATTTATTTGCAAGGAGAGAGAGGGGGTAGAGAAAGAATGGGATTTCAGGGCCTTCAGCCACTGCAAACAAATTCCAAATGCATGCGTCTCTTTGTGCATCTGGCTTTACGTTAGGCTTTGTAGGCAAGCGCCTTAACCACTGAGCTATCTCTTCAGCCCCATCCTTCATAACTTATTTAAGTTGCATGGCAGTGAGGAGTGTGGAACAAGACAAGCACTAAACCATTTGTGAGGTTGACCTCAGTGCAGGCCAGCATAGCTGATTCCGACTTTCCATCCTCTGCCTCTCTCCCCAGGTTCAGGAATATTGACCTGGTCCTGCTCCAGGGTAGCTTCTGGGCCTGTGTTCTCTGATGGTTAACAGTATTAAGAGGTGCGGACTGTGAACCAAGCTCAGTGCTGTGCCCTTGATAAGCACCACCTGTTCCAGCCTTTCCATGGCCTTTCTGTAAAACTTGCAGAAGATAGAGGGGACTCAGAGGATGGGGGGGGGGGCTAGCCTGAGAGATGAACCTGATTTTTTTTTTTGAGACAAGGTATCACTCTGTAGCTCAGGCTGGCCTCAAACTCCAACAATCCTCCTGCCTCAGATACCCAAATGTAATCTGTCTGGGATTACAGGCATGAGCCCCACGTTTAGTTTGGAGTTGGTTCTTTAACTCCAATCCAGCTGACACCAGAAACCTCGGAACTTTCTACCATTCAAACCTGTGTGTTCTCACTCTTCCACTTCCTGCCCACTGTGGAGGGTAGAGTGATGGAGAGTAGAGTGTATAATTTACACCTGTCTTTTCCACAGAGCTTTGAGCTGCTTGATGACAGGTTTAAATCTTCTCAAATCCCTCATTTATTACCTCAGTCATTTAACATGGATAGATTAAGTGCGTGTAGGTGCTAGGTACCAATTCCTGTGCTGGGGACACAGAAATAAACAAAGCAGATGCTATTAAACTAACCTGTAGGGACAAGAACAGAGCTCTTGATTGATTGGCTGGGTTGGGGCCTGAGGGATGAGCAGTGGGAAAATGGGGATAACTGCAGGAGGGGGTGATTGTGGAGGTTCTTGGAACCTTGGGAGTGGTGGTGGTATTGCAGGTAATAGATATCTGACAAGACTCAGAGTCATATTCTTTAAATGACAATGGATACAGTTTTATGTAAATGATCCCTCAATTAAGAGTAGAGTCACCCTCACTCTTACAGAGAAATTTACTACTGAAGGAAACAGAGAGGAAGCAGGTGAATAAATTTATCAGTTCTCCCTTTAACCTCAATGTTTCATTCTGCGGTTTTAGATACCTGTGGGCAACCTAAGTCCAAGAATAGGAAATGGAAAAATCTGGAAATGGACAGTTCATAAGTGCTTATTTATTTATTTGAAAGTATGGGCACACCAGCCTCTTGTCACTGCAAATGAACTCCAGATGCATGAGCCACTTTGTCCCAGGGTCTTGCCCATGACCTACACTCTAACCCCAACTTTTCATTTTCTGATGTCATAGGAGTCTTGCCTGCTCCTTCTGTTTGAAGAGCTTCATTAAGGCAGGCAGGCCCTGGTGTTCCATTGTATCAACACAGCCACAACTCCACATGAAATCCCTCTCTCTTCCTTACTGCGCATGTGTGTGTGCATGTCTGCAGACATCTGCATGTATGTTCAGGTACATGTTCATATGCATGTGGAGGCCAGAGGACAACCTTGGGTGTCATTCCTCAGGTGTCATCTGTTTGTGTGTGTGTGTGTGTGTGTGTGTGTGTGTGTGTGTGTGTGTGTATACACATGCGTGCGTGACAATCTCTCATTAGCCTGGAGATCACCAAGTAGGCTAAACTACCCAGCAAGCCTCAGGTTGTCTCTGTCTCCCTAGAGTAGGGATGACAAGTGTGTACCACCACACCCAGCTTTGTTATCTGGGTTCTGGGGATTAACTCAGGTCCTGCTTGCCTTGGAAACGCTTCACTGCCAGAGCTATCTCCCCAACCCCTCCAGGTGAGATTCTGAGTCAACTTTGATCTTTCCAAAGCCCTTTGGCATCTCTTCATTATGGAAGCTCCTGGCAGGACTGATGCGCTCTCATAACTCTTTATATCCTGTCTCCAAAGCAGTTAGAAGATTCATACCTTAGAACAAAGTTTAGAACAGTGTCTCGTCCCAGAACAGCTACATGTTCATCCCCTCTCAGACGATCTGAAGGAAGGCTCACCTTTTGTTCTTAATTGAAGGCATTCAGGAGACGCTGGCCTGAATGTGGGGGATGTGTTACAGGGACCCTCGAGCTGTTCTGCAGTGAGAGACAGCATCACTCCCTGCAGAATCTGCTGGTCACACCATGTCTGTTGCTCCTTGGAAGAGGTCTCAGCTGTCAAGATGTGAGAAGTCCAAACCTCAGCCTCTAGCCAGAGTACACCCTAAAGTCATGGGTCAGGATAAAATGTGTCCTATGGGGCACCAGAGAGAGCAAGCCTGAGTGTCTAATAGTGGGGGTTGCTATTTGGGAGCCACCTGGGAGCTCCTGAGGGAGGGCAAGGAGTGGGATAGGGCTGGACTGACCACTGGAATTCTGATCCCCAGAATCTGCATAAAGCTGGATGCAGTACATGTCTGTAATCCCAACGGTCCAAAGGCATTGGGGTGTGGAGTCTGGAGAATCCCAAAGCTTGAGGGCCACCTAGTCTGGCAGTCACAGTGGCAAATACCAAGAGAGCCCCTCAAGAGAGTCTTAAGGCAGAAGGCAAACACCAACCAATGCCCAGAAGCTGTCCTCTGACTTCCATAAATGCATCATGGTACACACACGCCCATACATACACACACATAAGCACACACCGCACATACCAAAAGGGGGAAAGAAAATGAAATACTGTCATAAACATACTAATAGTCAAAATGTCAAATGCTGGCCGGACTCCTTTAATCCCAGCTCTCCAAGGCAGAAGTAGGAGTTCGCGGTCACCCTGAGACTACATAGTGAATTCCAGGTCAGCCTGGGCTAGAGTGAGACCCTACCTAAAAGAAAAAATAAAGTAACAATGATGGTGTCAAATACTTCCCAAGCTCAGGCAGCTAACACGAGAGAAGGAGGTAAGCTGTGGTGGGTAAGGCAGCAGGGATTGTTGGACGGTGTCATGCAGTAGAGGGGCCACAGCCTGCCCACAGGGCCTCTGCTGGCCAGACAGCCTGGTCTGGATTCAGCCTCTGGTTGCTCCTTCTGCCTGGTGCCTTTGTGGTACCATCCCACACAGCCTCACCTGGTCCCCTGCATACCTAAGCAGGCCATCAGCAGCTTGCTGCTGGGCATGGCTGCATCTTTTGTCAAGAGAAGCCAAAACCCCAGATTTTTGGGTAACAATTTCTATTAAACAAAAATCCACCTTCAGGCTGGATCCACCTAAGAACTCCAGTTTACCACCCCAAGGGGCACAAGTCTCTGGGCATTTTCACCTCCATTCCCTTCACCTGCATCACACAGCTCAGCCCTTCATTGGCTGAATGGCCTTGCTAGAAACACAGGCTTGGCCTCAGAACAAGACAAGTCAGACATGGCTGGACAGGACCTGGCCCATGAGCTCCATGGCCAGGACTTTCACTCATCCGTGTCCTGTGCTTTGAGACAGCCTTCCCTGCCCTCTTGGCCACCCCACCTTCAACCCCTCCCATTTGCCTAATGACAAATGATGAGCAGTGGACATTTATTAATTAAACTGCCCACAGAGTCCAGCAGTAAAACCCAAGGCCACACGCAGAGGAGGCTTTCAAAGCATTCCTACTGTTCCTGCCCAGGGCCCAGGCCCCGAGAGCCAGAGCCCACCATAGCAGCTATGGCTTTAAACAACAGGCCTTCCTAGGATCTGTCTGGGCTCTGTCCTACAAATGAAAATCACCTTCGTGGTCACACAGTAATTAAACTTCTGGCATTCTTTTAACAAAAAAGAGTTCCTCTTAAGACATTCCCACAAGCTGCAGAAAGACTGTCTGGGGCCTGGGAGCTCCCAATTGATGATGACCCAGAAATTTTTGAAGTTGGCCTTGACTGCAGATCAGAGGGGGAGGGGAGTTCAGGGAGGA
Organism: Zapus hudsonius; assembly: GCA_004024765.1. Taxonomy (NCBI): domain Eukaryota; kingdom Metazoa; phylum Chordata; class Mammalia; order Rodentia; family Dipodidae; genus Zapus; species Zapus hudsonius. Next base: position 48,268 of record PVHP010003715.1, read on the forward strand.
GGGTGGTGGTGGGAAATGCCTTATAATTAAATTCATCATTGGATTGCTCAGCTTGAAGCATGAACACCTGTTTCCCCAGAACTGACATGAGAAGAAAACAGACCTTCAAGGCCCATTTATTATATTTATGTTGCCTGTTTATCACTGACATAGCCTAACTGCCTAAAACAGAGGCTGGCATATAGTAGGTGTTCAATACACTCAGTAGGTCCTCAGTGAACACTTGCTCTCTGATTAGTCACAGATATGCTGGTGTGATTTTATTTGTTTTTTTTTGAGGCAAGGTCTCACACTAGCCCAATGTGACCTGGAACTCTCTGTAGCCCCAGGCTGGCCTACAACTCAGAGTGGCAATCCTCCTACTTCAGCCTTCTGGATGCTAGAATTAAAGGCCTGTGCCACCACTTCTGGCTAGACTTTTGATTTTATTTTTGACAAGATCTTGCTGTGTAGCTCTGGCCTTGTACTCAAAGTAATCCTCCTGCCTGCACCTTCCAAGTGCCAGAATTATAAGTGTGTGCCATTATACCCAGACAACCATTTTTCTTCTTTTCTTTCTTTCTTTCTTTCTTCCTTCCTTCCTTCCTTCCTTCCTTCCTTCCTTCCTTCCTTCTTTCTTTCTTTCTTTTTGAGACAGGGTAGCCCCAGGCTGGCCTGCTACTCTCTATGTAGCTATGTAGCTGAGAATGACCTTGAACTCTTGATTTTCTCTTTCTCTCTCTCTCTTTTGAATTTTAAGGAAGAAGCTGCATTACAGAGAGAAAGCAAGTTAAGAGAAAAGGCTTATTATTGAGATGAAGCAAACTTTATTGAATAGAAAAAGCAGAGAGAAGAGCTCTGGTATGGAGAGATTCCATAAAGGAGGGGCCCAAAGACAGGTTGCCCTAATCCTCTTGTTGAAACCTCCCAAGTGCTTGGATTATAGGCACATGCCACCATGTTGGTTTTATGTGGTGCTGAGGATTGAACTCAGTGCTTCATGCATGCTAGGCAGGCCCTCTATGCACTGAACTACATTCCCCAGCCCCAATTCTCAACAAAACCAGTCATTAGTTAGGTACAATTCTTTTTGAATGCATGTATGTATATGTTTATGCATGTGTATGTGAGGTGCACAAATTGTGTGTGCATGTGGAGGCCAGAGGACAATCTCAGATGTTGTTCCTAAGATATGTAATCCATGTTTTTTTGAGACAGGGTCTCTCACTTGCCTGGAACTCACCAAATTTCTAGATTAACTGGTCCATGAACCCTAAAGATCTGCCTGTTTCTACCTCACCAGCACTGGGATTACAAGCATGGCACCACATTCCTGACATTTTTATATGGATTCTAGAAACTGAACTTAGTTCTTTATGCTTGCAAGACAAGCACATGACCAACGGAACAATCTCCCAAGGCCACTGGGTACAATTATTAACTTAGCGTGCCAGTTACTGTTTCATTGCTGGGAAAACACACCTGGCCAGAAATGGCTTATGAAAGGAAAGGGCTTATTTCCCACTTACAGAGGGAAAGTTTCTATTATGGTGAGAAAATCATGGCAGGGACAGACAGCTGGGTGTCACATCTCCATATCAGCAGGGAGGAAGTAGAGAGCTGTGAGCTAAGTGTGGCGAGCAGGGTGGGCTATAAGGTCCACCCCCAGTGACACACCTCCTCCAGCAAGGCTCCACCTCCCAAAGGCTCCACCAGCTGGGGGTTAAGTATGAGGCTTAATCACAAATAGGAGAGGCTGTGGGGGACCCTACATGAAAACTACCACACCTAGGTCCTAAAACCAGTAGTTTTCTAACTTTGTTGCTACAAGATTGCAAACATGCTGAAGATCAGATATATTTCACTGACTGACCCCAGGACTTGGCACAACGTCCAGCCAGGCTTGTCTGCAGTAGTTTCCTATCAATTGTCTGAAGGGCTCAGGGCAGCAAGGTCATGACAGCTGTAGGAGTGGAAGACAGAACCTTCCCAATCTGGAGATGTCATAGCTGAAATGTGGGAGATCTCAGCTAGCCACTGACCTGACAGAAAGAAGAAATGAATGAGCTGTAATCTTGTGGTTTCTAAAAAAACACAACTTTATTCTCTTGGATCTTTGAGCCCCTCCCCCCATTCTGCCCCATAGCAACAAACAAAATTGAATGAATTGCAGCTGAACTGTGATTACAGATGTGAATCCAATCTATTCTGGATTTTCTTATCTCCCCTACTGTGGTCCGTGGATTACTTGGGGGTTATTGTACACTAACACCCTGGTTCATCCACGGATCTGGGTGGGTAGTCTTGAGATAGCGGTAGGCTGATGGGCATAGCCACCCGGGAGAACATGGCAGTGGACAGCTCTCGTTTATTGTATAGATAAAGGCTGTTTATATAGAGGAAAAGGCAGAAGTAGGGGCATAGGCAGCAAGGGGATTGGTAGGGGCAGGGTAGTCTGTGGATGTCTCATGAGTGGATTGGCAAGGGCCAGTAACCTGTGGATGCCTAATTTTCATAGATAAATTGGGGGGGGGGCTTCCTAGGTGATTCTAGACCTGAACTGGATGGCGATGGCTGCAGAGGAACTGTAACCCTTAGACTTTTATTGTCCAGGTTTTTTATTACAGCTGGTGTGAGTTTAGGCCTTGAATTGTCTGCTAATCTCAGGGCTCCCTGTGACCTGCCGGGGGCTAGAGTTTTAGGATTAAGAAGGAGGCTTTGGGGAAAGCCTACCGGTCTCAGATAAACTCAGATAAATTTCAGAGATTATTAGAGTTTCAAGCTGACCTCAACTTCATTTAACCCTATATTCTCCATGCCTCTTAGCAGGGTCCCATGCCCTACTTGGGAAGCTCTGTAGTTTTGGAGCCCTCTGGGTTTAGGGAAGGAGTGGAGGAGGGGATGAGCCAAGTCATGCTTATAAGTGTCTGACTTCATTAGCTTCTTGGCTGAGGTCAACTCATCTTGTTTGTACAGCCTCTACATCCTCCTGCCTCTGCCCACACATCCTCCAGTTTAATGGGCCTCGCCTGATACCTCCCATGCCCTCCAGGAATCTAGTCAATCCCTTGTTCCTGCAGGGCCTGGAGGGCATCTGTGACCTTGGACATCAGGCTGGAGCAGGGCTGATGACCCTGGGAATTCCGGTGGACAGTGGGTCACACATGTTTGGGAAGCTGCTGGTGGTACCCTGTCTACCTCTGGCTTTGATCTAATTGTGAGCTATGGATGCAAGTGTGTGTGTGTCAGGAGAGAGTCTAGCCATCTGGGCAGGGTGACATGGGCCTGTAATCTCAGTACTTGGAATACTGAAGCAGGAGGATCATTGAGTTTGAGGCTAGCCTGGGCTACATAGCAAGACCCTCTATCAAAGAAACAAAGATGGTGGTTTATACCTACTTGAGAGGCTGAGGCAAGAGGATCATCACAAGCTCCAGGCCAGCCTGAACTACCGAGTGAGACCCTATTTCAAAAAACAAAATTGTGTGGGGTCAATGTCAAGTAGCAAAAAGTGCAAACGGGGAAGTATGACTGGTTGATGTTGTAGCATTTATTTGTTTGTTTGTTTGTTTTGGAGCTAGGATCTCATGTACCCCAGGCTGGCTTTGAATTCACTACATAGCTGATGTAGTGAATGTTTGAATTTATGACCCTCCTGCCTTTACCTCCCCAGTGTTGGGATTAGAAGGCATGCACCACCACACCTCGTTTTCCTTGGTGCTGGGGATAGAACCCAGGGTTTCATGCATGCTAGGCAAGCACTCTGCCAACTGACCTACATCCCCAGCCCTGATTTGGTCAGATTTTAGTCCCTTCACGTCACACAGGAAATGGAGATCAAGAGGGTGCCAAGGACTCGCTGAAGGCACACAGCTAGCGTTGGAACACTGCACCATTTTGGTCTGCTGGGACCATACCCTCAAGGCTCTGGCTCCCCTGCTTCTGCCAACCCACATAGGAAGCCACACCTGTTGCCACCAAGCCACCCAGAAGTTCTAAAGAGACCAGTGATCCTCACTAAAGAAGCTGGGCCAAGTGGTTAGTGTTGACTCTTAACAAAAGGAAATGTATTCTGCAGAGGCTGCCCTTGAGGGATCTTAGGGAAGTCCAGGAGGCAATTAGGACCGACTGGCCACAGCCCCCACTGCTGGCTCTTCCCAGCTGCATCTCATTGCTTCGCCAAGCAGCCTGTGGGCAGCTTATAAGCATAGTTCCACTGTTAGACGGGAACATGGCCACAGGCCTGCCCCTAGAGATTCTCATAGCCCCGTGAGAAGCACACTGCCAGGCCAGCTGGTGCACACCTGTAATCTCACAAGTTCAAGGTTCACCTGGGCCACATAGTAAAACCATGTTTCAATAAAATAAAAAACTCACACACAAAAATATATTCTAGCTAAGCTTTTGTTTCATTATTTTTTTTTGAGGGAGGGTTTCACTGTAGTCCCAGGCTGGATTCAAACTCATGGTGATCCTCCTATCTCCATCTCTCCAGTGCTGGGATTAAGGTGTGTTACACTATGCCTGGCCTAGTTTTTGTTTTGTTTCACTTAAAATTTATTTCACACAAGGTCTCATGGAGTCCAGGCTGGCCTTGAATTTGCTATGTAGCTGAGGATGACCTTGAACTCATGTCCTTCTGCCTTAACCCCCTGAGTGCTGGAATTACAGATATGCACCACCACCCCTGGCTCCTAAATTAAGGTTTTAAGCCTTACATGAGCTAGTCATTTAGTAAAGTGTATGCCAAGAAAGCATAAGAACCTGAGTTCGTATGCGGAAGAGGGGGGCAGAAAGATTGTAAGAGCCGTGGTGGGGGAGACTAACCAGAGGCATGGCACCCTTCAGTAACAACACACTTGGGCCAGGAGGACCGGGCTGAGTACTAGGCTATCCAGGGTCCCCTGCCACAAGGACTGATCCAGACGGCCCATGGAGGAGGATGTCCAGCTGATTGAGGATGGGGGGGGGCTTTGGGGAATTGGGGATACCAACTCATTGTTTGCCCACTGAATAATGTAACTCATTATGGACAATAAATATATATTTAAGACTTAAAAAAAAAGAACCTGAGTTCAAGTGCCTAGCACCCCTATAAAAGCCAGCCACATGTTCCTAGAATCCCAGCACTAGGGAGGGAGCAAGAGGAGCCTAGCTGGGGCTCAGTGGCTAGCTAGTCAGCTAAATTGGTGAGCTCCAGGTACAGTGAGAGACCCTGCCTTAAAATAAGGTGGAGAGCAATTGAGGAAGATACCATCAACCTCTGGCCTCCACATGCACACCTATGCACATATGTGCATGCATATACACACACTTATATACACATGCATATCACACATTCAAAAATGGTGTTAGAAAGCCTGGTGTAGTGGTGCACACCTTTAATCCCAGCACTCAGGAGGCAGAGGTAGGAGGATCGATGAGCGTTCGAGGCCATCCTGAGACTACATAGTGAATTCCAGTCAGTCTGGACTAGAGTGAGACTCTACCTCAAACAAAACAAAACACAAAACATTAGAATACCTAAAGGAATGGTGAGTAAGATTCTGGGTTTGATCCCTAGTCCCAGCAGATGATGATGATGATGATGATGATAATAATAAATAATAGAAAAGGAAGATGCTAAAATGTGGGAAGTGATTAGGCAAATAATCCATATCCTTGTTAGACTCTGGAACATGGCCACATCCTGTTGGCTTCAGGCCAACAGGTATGATCCTTCATGGTGCTGGGAAAATGCCTTGCCCATCCCCAACCTCAGACCCATCTGCAAGGTCTCTTCCAGGGTGTGGGGGTTGTAAGAGGATGCGAGCTATGGCTAGGTAGCTGGTAAACACTGAGCACACCCTGTGTCTTGCACTCCCTCCCTTCCTGAGCGTCGGGACCACACAGAGGCCTTCCTGCTCTGGCCTTTGGCTGCGAGGAGCTTGTGGTCCTGGAGAGATTTCACACTGGAAGTACGTGCACTCCAAATTGATGCCTAACTGGATATTTTCTGGTGTAAAATGTATGTCGACTCTAACTTTAGCCTCGGGAAGCTTTTTCATTTCTTTCCTTTTCATGAAAGCTATAATAGAAGAAGAGACAACCCTCCTCATACATTTCAAGTCCTATATACACAATTGACAATTTTCTGGGATATTATTTAAGTTTATTTTTGTGATGGAGTCCTGCCATGCCTGTTGGGTGCTTATTTAAGTTCCAGTGGTGTCTAGGAAAGCCTGGAATGCCTCAATGGGAAGGAAGAAGATTCTTCCCATTTATTGGAATGGAAGCTTGCAGGCTCGGGGACATCTGCTAAGGGACCTCAGGGTGCGGGCTGGGCTCCCACGAGCTGCCACTTCTGCTTCTCAGGGCCTGCTGCTCTGCGGGGCAGATGGGAACTCCTGCTGCCTTTTCTACCTTGTTCACATCGAGGCCAGTGAGAGGCCGTGTGCACCATGGCTACCCAGCTTCCTCCTGTTCTCTTGATGCCATGGGGCTGCCTCAGGAGTCAGTGACTTTCAGGAAAGGCCATCTGGACCCTGCAGGAGGGCAGAAGGAAAGGACAAGCATCCCCAGGAGGTAAAGAGGACAGTTGTGAGGCTGGAGAGAAATTAGAAGCATTTAAAAATCACAAAATGGCTGGCGTAGTGGCACACTTTTAATCCCAGCACCTGGGAGGCAGAAGTAGGAGTATCGCTGTGAGTTCAAGGCCAGTTTGGGACTACAGAGTGAGTTCCAGGTCAGCTTGGGCTAAAGTGACACCCTGCCTCAACAAACAAACGAAAAACAAACAAAAATCACAAAATGTGTGGGCTGGGGACACAGTTCAGTGGAAGGGTGCTTGCTTAGCATGCATGAAGCCCTGTTTGATCCCTAGCAACACACACACATCACAAAAGGTGGTAGGCAGACACCCCACACACACACCCATGGATATGGAACCATGAATATGTCTCCTCACCTTTCAGGGCGGGAGGGACCTTGCGGATGTGATTACAGATGCCAAGATATAGAGAATATGCTAGATCATCCAAAATAATACAAGTGGCTAGGTGGGCTCATCATACTCACAGGGTCCTTGGAAGATGGAGGGTGAGGGGCGAGAGTCATGTGTGAGAAACTTGGCTTTGAAGATGTTAGGGGCCCAGGGCAAGGAGGACAAGCTGCCTCTAGAAGTCAGAAAAGGCAAGAAATCCTGCTTTGTCCAGAGAAGCACCTGTCCCTCGGCCCTTTGGTATTATGTAGACCTGCCATCTCAGCTACATGGAGGGCTGAGGCAGGCCAGCCTGGGCTACTGAGTGAAGTCAAGGCCATCCTGGACAACTTAGTGAGACCCTGTTTCAAAGTGAAAAGAGGTCTGATGATACAGCTCAGGGGAAGAGGGCTTTTCTAGCAAGGATCTAGATTTAATCTCAGACTGAAAAAAAGAAAGAAGTGAAGAGAAGCTATATGGCTATACATAGTTGTTTTAAGTCACTAAGTTGGTAGTAATTTGTTCCATCAGTTATAGAAAAGTACTCCAAGCAAGAAGAGGAGCCACGAAGCACTTGGCTTTGAACCGAGACTGGATAAATGGAGACATGGGAGAAAGAAGCCCCGGAGCAGAAAAGGGGAGAAACCGTTTCTTCTAGGATTCAAGGAAAGCAAGGCTTCCAAGGCCCACAGGGGTTATGTCATGACACTTTATGTTTTTGCTTCTGTTTTTAGACAGGGTCTCGTATAACTCAAACTGGCCTCAAACTCTTTATGTAGTCAAGGATGACCTTGAACTCCTGATCCTTCTATTTCTACTTCCCAAGTGCTGGGATAACAGATGTGCACTATTGCAAGTTATTAACTCTTTGCAAGGGAGAGCATAAAGAGACAGGGATCCCTGGGCTGTTTCATCAAAGGATTTCCATGAAGGGAGAGCTATAGTAGTAGTAGGAGGAGGAGGAAGAGAAGGAGGAGGAGGAAGAGTACCTGCTTCTCTGAGTTTTCTAAAATCTGAGGAAAGCCTAGCATTTAATCTCATTCAGGACTGGGAAGATGGCTCAGCAGTTAAAGGCACTTGTTTGCAAAGCTGAAGACAAGGATTCAATTCCCAAGCCACCATATAAGCTGGAGGCAAAAAGTGGTACAAGTGTCTGGCGTTTGTTTGTTGTGGCAAGAGGCCCTGGTGCACTATACATACACGTACACACATGCAAGAAAATGAAATCTCACTTGAAACATCAGGGGCTGGGAAGATAACTTGGTGGGTACTCACACTTGCTGTGCAAATGCACATGTGGAGAAACCCCATTCCTAGTCATCCAAGCTCCTGCTTCCTCCCTAGAAGTCACTAACCTACCTCTGTCTCTATGGACATTTCATAGAACTAGGTTCATAGAATGTGTGTTATAGTCAATTTCTCTTGTTGCTGTGCAGAAAAAAAAACAACAAAAAGCAGCTGATGGAGGAATGGTCTTATTTTGGCTTTTGAACTTGAGGGGAAGCTCCATGATGGCAGGGAAGAGACGATGGCATGAGCAGAGGGGTGGACATCACCTCCGCCACAGCACTGCAAACAGCGGCAGGAAGGTGTGCCAAACACTGGCAAAGGGAAACTGGCTTATAACCCCCTAAACCCACCCCAAACAACACACCTCCAACAAGTTTACAATTCCATTGTATGGATACACTATATTGTGTACATACATTCATCAATTAATGAATATTGGATCTTTTTCAAAAGTTAGCCATTATGAATAATGCTGCTAGCGATGTTGATGTAGAAGTTAGTTTTCATATGACATTTGTTTTCAAATCTCTTAGGAATATACCGAGGAGTGGAATTAACAGGTAATATGGTAACTTCATGCTTAACCTACTGAGTTAGGATCTCTGAAACTGGGCGCTATCCTCTCTCTCTCTCTCTCTCTCTCTCTCTCTCTCTCTCTCTCTCTCTCTCACACACACACACACACACACACACACACACCTACATGTGATTCTGTGATGAACAAAGTTTCAGAAACACTACCCTTAGCATGTTGAGTAGCAAAACGCCCTGTGAAGAGCCGGCTAGTGCTGGATGTGGTGACTTACATCTGTAACCGAGTACTTGGGAGGCTGAGTAAGGATTGCTGCAAATTCCAGGCCAGCCAGAGCTAAGAATGAGATGGGGGAGCCAGCTAGTAAATATTTTGGATTCACAGGCCAAGAGACAAATTGAATATGTTCTATTGATACTTATATACCAAGAGAGCAAACATAAACCTCAATAAACCAAAAACAATTTTTTACTGACAAAATCAAAATAATTAGGAGCAATATTTTTATTGTCCATAATGAGTTACATTATTTAATGGGCAAACAATGAGTTGCTATCCCTGTTCCCCAAAACCCCTCTTCCCCATCCCCAATCAGCTGGATATCCTCCTCCGTGGGCAGTCTGGATCAGTCCTTGGGGCTGGGGACCATGGAGAGCCTAGGAGTCAGCCCGGTTCCGCCGGCCCTAATATGTTGTTACTGAGGGCGGCCATGTCTCTGGATATTCTCCCCCACCAAGGCTCTCACAGTCTTTCCTCCCCCTCTTCTGCTCAGTTTCCCAAGTCGTGGTGGGTGAGTATTAAGGCTGCTTTATTGTTGAGAACTTAGGGGTCTCTGTACTTCTGCTTTAGGTTGTGTCGAAAGTCATTGGTGTCTGTCTCACTGGCTTGTCCTGTGTTGACTGATTGGCTGTCACTATGGGTCACTTGTTCATCCCATCATTCTCTGAGGGGTTCCATATGGATCCTCCACGGTATGTCTGGGGTGGCTCATCTCTTGTCAGGATGTCAGCTATCGGCCTGAGGTTCCTTGGTAGGGTTGATGAGCCACAGCTCTCTCGCTGCATTTTGAAAGATACAAACAGAATCTTTTTTTTTTATAAGAATGGAAATTATTTTGAATAACATGTCACTTAATTGAGATTCACAGTTTGTATTCCCTACCATCAAATCAATTGCTAACATTCACCTGTAAATGCCATGTTCAGCTCCCAGGCAGTGGCAGGCTTTGCTAAGCTCTCCTAGCACCTAGCAACCCCTAAAGTCTTAACAGTCTGGCTAATGGTAAGCATTTGCCTTTGCTCCTAACCCAGTGAACTCCTGCCACGACAATCCCATGCCCATATCTAGGCCTCGTGACATGGTATCTGCCCCAGCTCTCAGATCTGCAGACTGCCTTTGCCATATCCATTTATTGACTCAGATCAGTAACATCCACTAACGACCCTTAATCACTGGCAAATGTACCTGAAGTGGCCTCTCGGGGTTAAGAGCTCAATATTCTCACTCCTTCGAAAGCCCTGCTGTCCCCCAGCCCGGGGGGAAGGTCCATCCTGCTGCTATTAAACATTTATTCATTGCATATTAATGCGTACCAGATAGTGGGTCTCTCTTAGCCCACCTGGGTCGTGGATTATAAAGTGGTACTTGTATTCTGGAAAGCCATCAAGCAGTCTGTCAAGAGGCAGATGTATCTCCCTTCAGGGAAAATAAATAACCCTAAGTGCAAGAGAAATCTATTTAAGTAAAGATCATCATGGTTGTATCGTACCCTTCAACATTCCAAAATGGATCCAAGCTCTGGCCACCCCCGGAAAGTTCTATTGCCACTCATTCAGGGCACAGAAGATGCCCAGCTCTCCCATTGGACTGCCCATCAGAAAACAGTTTCCATGATGCCCCACATCCTGTTCCCTTGATCTCTTCCTTGTCTGACCTTCTACTCGTAGAAACCCAGCCAACCCTCTGGTCAGGAGACAGCAATGAATGGCTCCTCATGACCTGTGTGCCCAAGGTGGTCAAAGACACCTGGACTGTGTCCTCCCATCTTCTGGTGCTCAGGGTATGGCTCCGGTGGTTTATGGTGCAAACCACAAAGGATCCCACAGGAGTGAGCATGAGAAGGGAGAGGGGCTGCCGAGGAAAAGAATCTCATCTGTCCCATTTGCAGGAGTGAACATTAGAGGCTATCAGATGTTCCAAATTCCCTTTTGTACCAGCCATAGGGGCTGGCTCTGCGTAGAACACAGGGGAAGGGGAATCGTCCAAATAACAAAGTCACTTAGCTCTGAGGACGAATGTCATATTCGACCTGAGAGGATAGGCCAAGAATCCTTCTAAAGAAGCCCTTCTGCATAAATATTTTTAAAATACTTTTACTTATGTGTGTGTGTGTGTGTGTGTGTGTGTGTGTGTGTGTGTACAGGAGGTCAGAAGACAACTTCAACTTGTCTGGGCCCCACCTTCTTTGAGACAGGGTCTCTTGCTTCTGCAAACAAACATCAGACTAGCTGGCCTATAAGCTTTCGTTTTCCTGGCTCTACCTCCCATTGTCTTAGGTGTGTTAGGATCACAGATGCACACACCACTTTGTAGTCAGCTTTACATGGGTGCTGGGGAATTGAACTCTGGCTCACCAGCTATTCAAGCAAGTATCTTTAACTGCTGAGTCATCTCCCCAGCCCTTGTTTTGTTTTTAATTATATCTGAGGGTAGGGGATGGCCTGAAGAGCTACTGTATCAAATCTAATAATAAACCATGGCTTTCAAATGTAGACTTCTATTATTTTCAAATGAAATTGCATACCTTGTCTCAAAGAACAACTCATTTTATTTTTCCTTTCTTTGTGTGTGTGTGTGTGTGTGTGTGTGTGTTGGAGGGATGTATGTTGTGTGTTTGTATGTGTGGAAGCACATTTGTATAAATGGTGGCTAGAGGCCAATGCAGTCAGAGCTGAACTTTGGTAGGACATCTTGTGACCACTGTAAGGGGTGATGATGGGGTACAGGACAGAGTCCTTGAACTCCAAACCCTGAGTTCGTGTCTGTTATTTAACCAAAGAATTGGCAAACCAGACTGAGAATGATAATTATTAAATTATTATATTTATTCAGAGAAGCATAAAACCAAGGGAAGGGAAATGGACACACCCGTATGATCTGAGAGCCCATGTGATGGGCCTGGAAGAAACATGAACAGAGAGCTAGAAAGGAAAGAGAAGAAAGTACAGAGAGCCCCTGCCGTGTGGAGGGCAGGAGGGTACAGAGAGCCCGTGTGGGAGGAGGGGAGGGTTACCAGGACCTGGAAGTTCAGGAGAGAGGAACAGACAGCCAAGAGGGGCTCATCCCTAGGTAAATGTCTATTTATAATCTTCCTGTGGTGGTCTTTACCTTCAGGCTCAGGTGAGCCAGAGTGAGGCTGATTGTTCTGGGCTAGGGGCTGGCTCAAGAAGAGGCCCACAAGCTCGACCCACAAGGTGGTAACCTTGGTTGGGGCTCTCTCTCTCTCTCTCTCTCTCTCTCTCTCTCTCTCTCTCTCTCTCTCTCTCTCTCTCTCTCTCTCTCTCTCTCTGATTGAAAATGAATAAATAAAGTATTTTTTAAAAAAAGAAGAGGCCAGCCAAGATACCAGTTTTGGGGCTGAGCATAACCAACCACAATGCCAGGATCAGATTTAAATTCTAGGAAAGGGGACCTCCCTTCCAGGAGGGGCTCGTGTTGTTTATGGAAAAGCAGATCTAGGTAACTCCTTAGGTCAAGAGATAAGAAGAGGAGAGATCCTTCTCTGATCGTGAATAAAGTGGAGATTGCAAGGGCAGACTTAAGGACATTTCTGCTTCTTACATTCAGGGCCCAGTCACCCTAAACTACCCAACAAAGCTACCTGGCTCCCTCTCAGCCACTCAAACAGTAAAGAAGTAACACCACCCCAAACTGACTGCTACCAACATGGCCAACCTAGACTACCACACACTCACTGCCCTTTACTTCAGTAGGGCATCTCCATGCCCTTAGCCCCTGCAAAATTGCCTCTTCCCATCCTACATTGGATACCATGTGTATTAGTTAACATCTCATTGCTGGGGCAAAATACCAATAAAAATCAGTTTAAGGGAATGTGATGGTTTGATCCAGGTGTCTCCCACAAACATATGTGCTCTGAATGCTTAATCCCCAGCTGATGGCAGTGTTGGAATTGGAACCTTGTTGGAGCTGTGTTGTTGGGGGTGGGTTTATGGGGTTATAAGCCAGCTTCCTCTTGCCAGTGTTTGGCACACCTTCCTGCCACTGTTTGCAGTGCTGTGGTGGAGGTGATGTCCACCCTCTGCTCATGCTGTCGTTTTCCCTGAGCTTCCACCTCAATTAGCCTAATGAAGATAATCCCTCACGGGTGATTCTAGGTCATATACCACCATACCAAGACACATCCAAAAACCCCACGTAAGGGGCAGAAAAGCCAAATAACCTTATTATAGAAATACTCTGTGCTGGAGAGATGGATGGTTTAGCAGTTAAAGTGCTTGCTTGCAAGCAAAGTCTGATGGCCTGGGTTCGATTCCTCAGTACCTATGTAAAACCAGATACACAAAGTGGTGCATGCATCTGGAGTTCATATGCAGCGGCAACAGGCCCTGATGTCCCCCATACTTCTTTTCCTCCTCCTCTTCCTTCTCTCTCTCTCTCTCTCTCTCTCTCTCTCTCTCTCTCTCTCTCTCTCTCTCCCCATTTGCAAATAAATAAATTAAAATATTTTTAGCTGGCCATGGTGGTGAAAGCCTTTAATCCCAACACTTGGGAGGCAGAGGTAGGAGGATGGAAGTGAGTTCGAGGACACCCTGAAACTACACCAGCCTGGGCTGGAGCAGGACCCTACTTCAAAAAAACCGAATATATGAATGGAAATATCTTAAAGAGAAGAAATATCCCAATCAATTCCTGCAATTCCTCATCTCTTTCCACCACCTGTCTCAGGAATAATCCTCCACTCCATTAAATTTTGTCCATGAGACAATCTATCCAAGCCTCTGGAAATGTGCCCCCCCAACATGCACTTTGATTTTTGCTTTATAATAAAAGCTCTCTGTCTCCCTCCCAATGCTTTACTTTGATTCTCTTTGAATTCTTTCTCTGATGGTGGCAAGAATCTGGCAAAACTGGGTGGAGGTTTCAGGGTCCCTATCCCTGGGACCTTCCCAGGCTCTTAATCACCAGGGAGAGCATCACTTTGTTGTCTCATTAGGGTGCTGGGGGCACTTCCACCAAGCTCAGTGTCATCATTACCTAGTGGGCCATCTCTAGGTATATCTTCATTCTGTAGTTGCATCAGCTACCAACCTGCTGCCTGGACAAAGCACCCAATCAGAAGCAGCCCAGGGAAGAAGAGGGCTTTCAACTTGGACCTACAGTTTCAAGGGCAAATTATGGCAGGAGCAGATAACCAGAGCCACACCCTCACATCCCCAGGGAGGAAGTAGTGACAGCAGTATGGAGATGGAGGCTTGGCTACAATACTTCAGGGCCTGCCACCAGTGACAAAGCCCAGGGGGCACTCCACATTCAAATCAACACAGGAGCGTACTAGAAACCTCAAAAGCGGGTGATAATTCAGGGCTCACCAGTCTTGGGAGAAAGCATCTCTAAGTTGTCTTGGGGGATGGACCTTGGTGAGTGTGACATACGGGCTGGAAGAATGTAAGTAGAGGTCAGGGAGCAAGGCACTGAACTGAGACTGGGCTTGAACAGGTCTGTGGGGGAGGGGAGGGGGACGGGCAGAAGTTGTTGGTGTGGTGGGTGGGTCAGAAGACAGCAGTCATCTTAAAGGGGCCCATCTTTTCTATCAGTGAGCAACCATCTGGAACAAGGCTACAAACCACTGCAATGTGGGAACTGCTTGTGATCCTTTGTGGATCTACAGCACACACACACACACACACACACACACACACACACATACACACACATGCACGCACACATACATACATACACACATACACACATATACATACACATACACATATACACGTACACACATACACACACATACATACACATACACATACACATACACATACACATACACATACAATACACACATACATTCACTAGGAACAAAGAAGGCTTGTGTTGTGGGTGAGTTTTATGGCTCTGTAGTTTTTCCTTTTAAATATTTTTTATTTATTTGCAAGTAGAGAGAGAGAGAGAGATAGAGAAAGAGAGAGAGAATGGGCATATCAGAGTCTCTGGCTACTGCAAACTCCATACCCATGTGCCACTTTGGGCATCCGGCTTTATGTGGGTACTGGAGAATTGATCTCGGGTTAGGCTTTGCGGACAAGTACCTCACTAGCTGAGCCATCTCTCCAGCCCCTTTAAAATTTTTATTCTTTTGTTTTGTTTGTTTTTGTTTTTGTTTTTGTTTTTTTCGAGGTAGGGTCTCCCTCTAGCCCAGGCTGACCTGGAATTCACTATGCAGTCTCAGGGTGGCCTTGAATTCATAGTGATCCTCCTGCCTCTGCCTCCGAAATGCTGGGATTAAAGGCATGCACCATCATGTCTGGCTTTTCTTTCTTTCTTTCTTTTTTAAATTTTTAAAATTTATTTTCAAGGAAAGAGTGTGTGTGTTTTTTGTTTTTTTAATTAAAACAATAACACTAGCTATTAAACAAAGCACTGGCCTGGCCAATCAATACAGGAATGATTCTTGTTCCTGAAATAGTTCCAAGTCAGGAGATAACGTGAACATACCATCCAGCAGCTTCCCACTCCTGGGAGAAGCCCAGGCAGGGCCCACCACACTCCTACCCCGGCCAAAAGCCCTCTCTTGGGCTCTCCAGCCACAGAGCTCAGGTGAACCCCGGGCAGGGATTGGGGCCAGGTGAGGAGGCCCAGAGCTGTGGGAAACATCAGGTCATAATCGTCAAGCTGTCTCAAGGCTGGCTGGCACCACCCTATAGCTCCCCACCTTCCAGCCAATGGTACCTAAGGTGGCTCCAGGACACATCTCACTGTCACTCCTCAGGGGCCCACGCAGCCTTCCTCAGCTCAGAACCCCACTTCCATTTAGCAATGCCCTGACACCTCTTCAGGACTACTTGCACCCCCAGGGAAGTGGGGGATCTTTCCTTGGGACCCTTTCTGGTGCCTCTATCCAGGCCAGGCCCTTGAACTCCACACTTGAACTTCACACTTGGGTCAATAGCCTTCTCCCTAGGTTTAATTACCCTTTCATTCCTTCAAGGACTGTGGGAACTTTTCCAATAGTCTGGTCTTCAGGGTTTCCAACAAAAGCAACATAATACCTATAGGGACTTAGTAAGTTTTGTCAATAAATGATTTTTAAAAATTGGATATCTTTATGGTAGATGAGGTAGAATTTTCTTTGGAACAAGGTCAGACAAAGATTCAGGACCAGCTGGTGTGGTAAAGGTTTGTCCAGAACCCTCCCTGTGTGTTAAAAAATGCAACTTCCTGGGCCCAGTCCAGAGCTGTCCAGTCAGAATCTTGGGAGGTAAGGCCTGGGAATCTGGATTTTCCCCTGCATTTTCCTAAATGACTCGGAGGTATACCAAACTTTTTTGTTGTTTGTTTCTTTGTTTTTTGAGGTAGGGTATCACTCTGGCCCAGGCTAACCTGGAATTCACTGTGTAGTCTCAGGCTGGCCTGGAACTCACAGTGATCTTCCTACCTCTGCCTCCCGAGTGCTGGGATGAAAGGCGTGCACCACCACACCTGGCTTCAAACTGGTCATTTTTGTGGCTTCCATGCCAGAGGTTGGCTTCCTCTGGGGTTCCCACATCCATAGGTATAGCTTTTAGGAAGCTGGCCCTGGGCATCAGAGGCCAGGACAAGGGTCAGGGTGGCAGAACCAGGGGGTAGAACTGAAGAGGAGTGGATTCAAGCAACATTAGCCGATGGACAGATGGTGGCTGGTGGGTTGGATGTGTGCAGAGCAAGTTTGCCCAGATGAGTCACAGTAGGGGCCTGGCAAGAACCTTTGAGAAGGTGGAAGCTGGTCAGCTGAGCAGAGAAGCAGGACAGGGTGACCAAGTTGGTCCCACACTGATTTTGAACTGTATGCCTTTTTCTCTCTAGACAGCAAGAAAAAGGACCAGGGAATATTTCAAATGAATTCTATGAATGGCATACTTGGTAATATAAGGTCTGTAATGAAGGGGTGACTATCAGAAAAAGAAGAAAGAAAGAAAGAAAGGAATGTAGGAAGAAAGGAAGGAAGGAAGAAAGCATCCTGTGAATAAAGAAATAGGAAAAAGGAATAGAAGAGCTCAGAATTTTCCAGGCTGAGGATGAAGTGGAGAGTGGGGGGTGGGTGGGACATAGAGCTCCATAAGTGTTGTAATCATATATATATATATATATATATATATATATATATATATATATATATATATATATATGGTTTTTCGAGGTAGGGTCTCACTCTAGCCCAGGCTGACCTGGAATTCACTATATAGTCTCAGGGTGGCCTTGAAGTCATGGTGATCCTCCTACCTCTGCCTCCTGAGTGCTGGGATTAAAGGTGTGTGCCACCACACTAGGCTCACTCTGAACCCAGAACTCACTGATTTGGCTAAACTAGCTAGCTAGTGAAGGGCTAGGGTTGGCCACAGGGCCTCCATTTTGTTAATTTTTATGACTTCTCTGCAACCCCTTGTTCCAGGAAAAACTGGCAACTATCCTGGACCCCCAACCAATCAGCTCCTAGTTTTCCCCAGTACCTATGTCAAAATAACCTACCTGTTTCTAGTTTCCTCAGCAACCAAGCCAAGTCGTTACTACCCTACCCCACCCCTGGGTCCAGCCAATCCTGTTAAAGTCACCATGGCAGAGTTTGCCAACATCCTGATTTTGAGACCACTAGTTCCTAAGAGTGGACCCCAGGACATCTCCTCCCCTGGACCTGACCAATCCTGTTAAAAGATTCCTCAACTCCTCCCTCAGGCCACTGGCCAGCAGCTGTTTGCGGTTTTTCTCTTTAAAAAGCCTGCGAGCTGACACTTCGGGGACACAGTCCCAGCTCCCAAGTCTGGTTGTGTCCCTAATCGATTAGCTTGAAAGTCCACAGCAATAAATTATTTTTTCACATCTGAGCTGACTCAGTTCATTTGTGAGCACCCAGACCCAACACTAGCAAGTCCCCAGGATCCTCCTGTCTCCACCTCCCATCCCAGCACTGGAATCACAGGGGCACATTTGGCATGTTACAGGGGGTGCTAGGGATCCAAACTCAGCACCCTCCCCATGCTTGCCAAGCAAGCACTTTGGTCACAGAGCCCCAAGAGAAGGCCTTTGGGGAGGTGACAGCTGAGCTGAGAATGGATGGATGGCATGGCAAAGAGGACAAGAAGAGGAAAGAGCACTAACCTAAGCCATTACCTCAGCGCTCCATGCTGGTTTTGAGGAACTCGAGGCAGGCAGGGTGGGTGGGAGCTGCACCCACTGACAGCAGACAGGGAGAGGAGGTAGGCTGACTGTGTTGGAAGTGGCATCTTTGAGCAGAGGATGGGCCAAGGGATTCCTGAGGGTCCTTGTTATCCCAGGTCTTCTTTCTCTCCCACCGCCTCCCTTTTCTCCATCCCCCAAATCCCTCCACGGAATCTCTTCTTTTTTCCAACAAGTCTCTCTTCTATTTTGATGTCATTTCTTTCTTTCTTTTTTATTTATTTTGTCTCATTGTTTCAAGGTAGGGTCTCTAACCCAGGCTGACCTGGAATTCTCTCTGTAGTCTCAGGCTGGCCTTGAACTCACAGATCCTCTTGCCTCTGCCTCCCGAGTGCTGGGATCAAAGGCATGTGCCACCACTACGCCCCACCCTGATGTCATCATGTGTTTTCCCACCTATTAGGCAGGTCGTGTGTAGATGCCATCAGCCACTGTAAGATCATGAATACCATGGCCACTTTGGAAAAGTACTGTAAGCACTCCTCCCCTTCCTTTGGCTCTTATAACTGGTTTTGATGGCATTTTAGAGAGCCATCCTGACACCATCATTAAGGGCAGGAAGCCTGGTCCTATCTGGAAGCATCCTTTAAGAAGAAGGGCTTCGAGGCTGGCAGGGAGCAGGTGGTTGAAAAGCTGTCCTCTGGTCCGGGTCCTGCAAACCATCCAGCCACAGTTTTAGAAAATGTTTCCTCTTAGATTTCGCTGTCTTAGCCAAATTGACCAGGGAAAAATAAGTTCCTACAAATAGCTATCCTGGGTGAATGAGGAGAGTTATTATCTTAAATTGAGACTGGTTTCTAAGAAAAAGAAAAGGAACAAAAATATGTCACTGGGCCAACAACCTCCCCCACCCCCAACACATACAGGGACCATAACCCCATCCCCCTCCCTGCTCGAGGAAGGAAACAGACAGAGGAAGGAAGGCAAAAGATTAGAGAAGCTGACAGATGTAAATAGCATCTGAGGAGACACGCTGTCCCGGCCCTTTTCCCCAGGGAGCCTTTTGTACCACGGAATCTGGTTGCCTGAATGAAAAATGATATCATTTATTTCTTTAGTCCGAGTTGAGCTGTTTACTGCAGACATAGAAATAGCCTAAGACCACAACACCAAGTTGTTGGCCAAGTGATAGAGCTATCTGTCAACTGGGCATTTGATAATGTCCTGGGTAAACAACCATGGCCTTGGTTTCTTGGGAGGGGCCCTGCTGCAATGTTGCAAAAGGACTTGAATGAGAGAAATGGTTTTGAGAACTTGTCCAGGACTCTTGTTGGTGCTGAGCTGGAAGGAGGCTGACTTTTCAGTCCCTGAAGCTCACATCACACCCCACCAGCCAAACATCTATTTGTTCAACATTTATGGAGCCCTGGCTCTGGCCAAGCTCTGTGCAAAAGCACCAGGACTGCAAATGTGCAGAGATGGGACCTGTCATTGACGCCTCCTCATCTGGGGGTCAGGGAAGGTGGCCAAGTCCAGCCTGTGTGGCAGTCCCCATCATATATTCAGTAGGTGGCACAGCGGTCTGTCTGCCTAGGAGGGAGGCAGTGTTTGAGGTGGGGCTTGAAGGTGGAGAAGACTTCCCGTGGGATCAGAGGGCCTAGGCAGACAAACCAGCAGATGTAAAATTACAGAAGCTTGAGGCCACCTGGACTTTTAGAAGTTAAGACATTTAAAAGCCAGCCAGGCATGGTGGCACAAGCTTGTAATACTAACACTTGGGAGGTAGATACTGAGTCAAGGCCAGATGGCTACATAAGACCAAATAACTAAGTAAATAAAATAAGAAATATTCAATTACATGAAACAAAGTGCGAAGGAGGTCAGTAGTGGACTGTGTGTCTGGACAGGTGGACAGAAACGGGATCATTTTCTAAGAATTTGAAGAGTTGATCTTTTAGGCAGCAGGGAGCCATGCAGGAATTTGAGCAGGGAAGTGAGGTGCTTTTTGTTGTTTCTTTTTAAATAACATTTATTTGTAGCAGAGAGAAAAAAAAGAGAGAGAATGAGAATAAGAGAGAGGTGTACTTTGCCACTGCAAACAAACTCCAGATGTATGTGCCACTTTGTGTATCTGACTTACTGTGGGTACTGGGGATTTGAACCCAGGATGTCAGGCTTTGCAAGCAAGCACCTTGAACTGCTGAGCCATCTCTCTAACCCTGCTTTTTATATTAAAACTGTCTAAGTCCATTTTTAGCTGCTATCACAAAATGTCTTAGAGTGGTGTAGTAGTTGGAATGTATGTTCCCCCATAACATCAAGTATTTTTTTTATTAAGGTTAAATTTCCTGCTAAAGTCTCCAGCAGTCTGGAGGGGGTGTGTCACTGGAGGTGGATCTGAATTCAAGCCCAGAGGTCTGAGCTCCTTGCTTGCTGCTTTTTGGTATTTGCTGGTTGTTAGTTTCTCTCTACTTGGATCTGTGAAAGGGATCCAGCTTCTTCCGCCATTGATGGAGCCTCCCCTGGATCTGCAAGCCTGAAATAAACTCCTTCCTCCCATAGTCTGTGTCTGGTTTGGATGCTCATCCCAGAATTATGGAACTGTCTGCTACAAGCGACCATATGTAGCTAAATAACTAAAGAGGTGTATTTTTGCTTGCAGCTTAGGAAGTCCAAGAACATGATGTCAACATCTGTATGGCAGCTGGTAAGAGCCTTCCTGTTGAGTTATGGTATGGTGAAGGTCCTTACATGATAAGACGGGGCAGGCATGTGCAATAACAGAACCACTTCCTCAATAGCCCATTTCCATGAATGGATCCATCCATTCATGAAGACTCTGCCCTGGTGTGTGTGTGTGTGTGTGTGTGTGTGTGTGTGTGTGTGTGTGTGTGTGTATGTGTGTGTGTGTGTGCATGTGCATGTGGAGGTCGAAGACAACCTTTTGGTGCTGGTTTTCTCCTTTCACTTTGTTCTGAGACAGTGTCTCTCCTATTGTTTTGCCACAGGAAAGCCAGCCTAGCTGGCCAGTGAGCTTTAGGATTCTCCTGACTCCACCCCCCATTGTCATACGTATGTTGGGATTATAGGCACCTGCACCATTTTTGTGTCCAGTTTTACATGGGTGCTGAGGATCCCAACTCCAGTTGGCAGGCTTGCAGAGTAAAGGCCTTTCGCCACGGGGCTATCTCCCCGACCTATGACCACCTCTTAAAGGCCCCACCTTTTCATACCTCCCAGTGGAGACTGGGTTTCTAAATGAGTTTTAGTGGTAATATTGAAGCCATAGCAAGCACTCCTCAGTGTCTTGAAGAAACACTGCCCTGCGTTCTTTCTGTCAGGAGACAATGCAGACGTCTTCCTGGGAGCTTGTGCTGGTGAAAACATTGTGATGAATGGAAGAGTCCATCCGTGCAACATGGATGAATATAATCAGGAAATAAATACTGTTCAATAGTTTAAAACAATCTCACATGGCTTGCTCTTAAAAACACAATTTTGAGTTAGAAAAAGGGAGGTAAGTTTCAGAAAATGTATGGCAAAATGCATGTAAAATTTCAACACGCACATTTTATATTTGCTAATAAGTAAGATACTTGCAGGTCTGGGAAATGGCTCAGTGGGTAAAGTGGTGCTGCACAAACTTGTGGACCTGAGTTCCAATCCCCAGCACCCAGGTAAAAGCTAGGCATGGTGGTGCTTGCCTGTAATCCCAACACTGGGTAGGCAGATCGGGAGGATCCCTAGGGCTTATTGGCTAGCTAGTCTAACTTAATTGGCTTGCTCTAGGTTCAGCAAGAGACCTTGTTTCAAAGAGTAAGGTGGAGGGCTCGAGAGATGGCTTCGTAGTTAAGGCACTTTCTTGCAAAGCCTAGCAACCCAGGTTCAATTCCCCAGTACTCATGTAAGATCAGATGCACAAAGTGGCTCCTGCATCTGGAGTTTGTTTGCAGCGGATACAGGCCCTGGCTCACCCATTCTCTCTGTCTCCCTTCTCTCTATCTCTCTGTTTGCAAATAAATAAAAATATTTTAAAAAGTAAAATGAAGGGACTGGAGAGATGACTCAGTGGCTAAGGCATTTGCCTGCAAAGCCTAATGATCTGGGTTTGATTCCCCAATACCCACTTAAAGCCAGATGCACAAAGTAGCTCACGAATCTGGAGCTTGTTGGCAATGTCCTGTACTGTTTGGGGACCTTGGGGACTTCTCTGACCTATAATAATTGACTGGGAACTATTTCACTCCTGATACTATCACTGGGGTTTTGTTATAACAACCTATGGCTTCTGGGAGCAGCATTATCCACCTCCACAGGGTACTTCTATCCAAATTCTCTCTCTCTCTCTCTCTCTCTCTCTCTCTCCTCTTTGATTAGCTAACAAAAAGTAGGTTTCCATATGTTTTTTCATAACACCCTTAGTTTTGGTTAACCTCCTTCCACCCCGTCCTCTCCTCCATCCCCTTCCCCCAACCCCACCTTTTCACAACAATGTGAACTTTGTTGATTAAAAGAAAAACAGTTAAGGAGTGCACAGCAGAGATTTTGGGTCCACCTCTTCACCACCTCACCACTGTCCTGGATGCAGAAGGGCCAGAGGCAAATCTTAGGGTAGTGCAGAGGGCCATCCTGTAGAGAATGCCCTACTTTCTTTGGCCAAGGCAATTTCCTGCCTCTTGTTTGGTATTCCTGAAAGATGTGGGACTCTGTCTTATCCCAGACTGACCACCTCTGACATGCTTGATTTCTAGACATCTCTCTGTACCCAGTCTCCTGCCATGCTTTTCCCACCATGGTGAAACTTCCCCTTACAACTGCAAGCCAGAAAGAAAGCGTTTCCTTGCATAAGCCGCCTCTGCTTGGGTGTTTTGTCCCAGCAACGAGAAGGTAAATGCTCCAATCTCTCTGCCGGTGCTAGGCTGAGAGCTCCATGAGGTACCATGACCATGGCATACACCCAGTGCCTGGCACACAGCTGACCAGGCTGCACTGGTAGATGCAGACATGGGCGTGGTTCCCCTCCTTCAGTCTCTGTCCCTATCCTCCCCAGCTCCTGGTTTTCCGATCCCATCTCTCCTGCTTCTGTCTTCAACCTGCTGGAGGGACCAGCCTACAGAGCCCTGTCAGTCCTGGGAGGTTGGTGGTCTAGACCCTGCTTCTTCCCCTTCCTTTCCCTTCCCTTCCCTTCCCTTCCCTTCCCTTCCCTTCCCTTCCCTTCCCTTCCCTTCCCTTCCCTTCCCTTCCCTTCCCACCATCCCTCTTGGGCAGCTATCACTCACACCTGCACTACTCGCTGCCTTCTTAGCAGACAAGATCTGAGCTCAAGTCAGATGACAGTCAGGAAATGGAGAATCAGGTGGGCAATGGTAAGGAAGTCAGGACTCAGTCTCAATGCAGCCCTGCCAGGCACACAGAGAACAGGACATGGTTTGGGGCTCCATTTCCCACCTGCAGGCCTGACCTAAAGGAGCCTATGTCCCTGGAAATGCTTGGCCCCTCTTTCCTGATCATTCTTGCTTCCATCTCTGTGGCTGTGATTGACAAGAGCGGACTCCATCCCCTCTCCCACTTACCTTCCTTCCTGACTTTCATTTCCTTATGTAAAAAAACTTGACACAGATCCTGCTGCATGCCAAGTCCTATGTAGACATCAGCTGAATACCAGGTCTCATGTGGGCATCACCCAACTCACCAGACATGTATCCATCAGGCTCTCTGCTTCCTCTGGCCCTCTCAACTCCTCGATATTGCCATGCTTCAAGGCCCAGCCAAGCTCTCACTTTCCAGGACTCCATATTATCCTCCATATCAGTACCTCCTGCCTTCATTTTTCACTTGACTCCCAGCAAAACCATGAGCTGTTGAGCACAGGGGTTGTGACTGGTCCTCAGAGAACTAATAGTGAGTCACATACCCATTTTTCCTCCATCATCATGTAGATGTCCCAGCCCATTCCATCCAACCAATCTGAGGTCAATAAATGGGCAGCCACCCCACCTATTAGGCTCCTACTGCATACTGGATCCTGTGGAGGGGAGGGTCCAGATGAGTAGAGAAAGACAAGAATCCACTGCTCTCTTGGATCTTATAGTCTAGAGGGGCAGATATATTTATCAGATACATACATGAATAACAATATGATTACTTAATTGCTGAGACAATCACATCAAGGAAGGGAAAGATATAGCAAAGGGCTTTGAATTGGTTTGACTGGTCGGGGGAAGTGACACTTGTCCAGTACTGAAGGATGGACAGGCAAGGAGCACTCCCAAGAGAAGCCGTGGGTTTGAAAATGGGCACCTGGGTTCATCCACATCCCTTGCTAGCAGAGAGCACATGTTTACTGCCCAAATCAGGATCTTTTTGAGAGTAAAGGCTGAGCAGCTAATAGTTATGCTGGGCTAGTAGGTGTTGATGAGGATCTCCCTGGGACCCACAGCCTTCCTTCCCTGCCTCCTGAACCTCTAGCCTCAAAAGAAACCTCACTACTGTTGGAAACTTCCTGGGATGTCAGACCTTGCCTGCCCATGGACAGTGGTGAGACTAGGGTGCATTGTAAGAATGGAGAGAGGCAGTGACAGGAAGGACTATCATCAGGAGACAGGATCAGGGAGCGCTGGCCCGTGTCAGGGATCAGGTGGGAAGGGGGCCAGTATGGGGTCCAGCATCAGCTTGTAGTGCCTGTGACTGTGACTCTGGGTCTGGCACACACAGGTGGCCACCCCACATCCTGCTTGCTTCAAGGAAAACTGGAGAACCTTGGGCTCCTTTATGTTACTTTGATATTGCCTCCTTGTGCAAAGGGTGCACAGTTTGTTCTTAGAGTGTAGTGAATGTGTGTGTATGTGAAAGAGACAAAAGAGAGAAAGAGCATTCTTTCTGTCCCTCTGTCTGACTCTCAGACTATTAATACAAGCCCTGTGTCTGGCTATACCCCCAGAACCCGTGCTGCCCACAGCAAAACACCACCCCTCCCAGCTCAGCCTGTTGTTTGTTCTGTTTCTGATTGGCGCCAGGCTCATGGACCCCATGGAGGTAGAATATAACTTTCCATAAATAACCTCTAACCTGACCTACAATTTAGCCTTCCGTTATTTTTTTTTCCCTCATGGTAATGGGATCATAGCCTAGGTTGATCTCTCCTGGATCTCCATGTCTCAGAAAGCGGGCCTTAGGTGTGCTTGGTTTTGGACATCACTTGGAATCTCTATTCCCGAGGGCCTGGCATGTGGTCTGAGCATGGTGAGGGATGGTGGATGGTCTGTCCTGCACCCAAGGGCAGTCTCGATACTGTTGCTTCAGCTAGGACCCCTTTTCCACTGGCAGACCTCTGACAGCATCCACTTTGGTGTGTCCTTCTCACCACAGAGCCGGTTAGTTGTTCCTGCCTGGCTCTCATCACACACAGGACAGAAAATGGCCTGATTATTCACCCATATGCCCACCAGGCTCTGAGCCCCTAGGATGGGTCCCAGGGCCAGGAACTGAGCCCAGACTAGCTGTCAAGAAAACAGTTAACCCTGGGCACCTCAGTCTCCTCACATTTAAACAGAAGCCTAGCTCCAGAGTCCCTGTCCACTCCTGCCACACCGTGCTGCCTCATGGGCTAACCAATGTCTCCATTGCCCACCCTCTGGGATACTCCTCAAAATGCCTGGATTCCCTGAACAGTTAGGAATTCACTGGGAGTTCAAATGAAAAGCAGCCACCAGGGCTGCAGATGTAGCTGGTGGCAAAGCATTTAGCTTAGCATCTGGATAAGTACACACACACACACACACACACACACCAAACAAAACCCTATCAGGAGGGACTGCACTTGATATAAAGGGTTGCAGTTGCTTTTTTGTAGGTTGTTGATGCTATTTTGCTTTTGTTTCTTGAGGTGAAGCATCACTGCAGCCTAGGCTGACCTGGAACTCACTCTGTAGCCCCAGGCTGGCCTCTGACTCATGGTGACCCTCCTACCTCAGCTTCCCAAGTGCTGGGATTAAAGGTGTGAGCCACATACTCAGCCTTGTTTTGTTTTCATTTTTTTATTCATTTGCAAGCAGAGAGAGAAAGAGGCAGAGAGAGAGAGACAGAGAGAGACAGAGAGAGAATGGGCACACCAGGGCCTCTAGATACTGCTAGCGGACTCTAAATGCATGCACCCCTTTGTGAATCTGGCTTGACATGGGTACTGGGGAATTGAACCAGGGTCATCAGGCTTTGTAGGCAAGTGCCTTAACTGGTG
Source organism: Zapus hudsonius (assembly GCA_004024765.1). Classification (NCBI taxonomy): domain Eukaryota; kingdom Metazoa; phylum Chordata; class Mammalia; order Rodentia; family Dipodidae; genus Zapus; species Zapus hudsonius. The sequence goes on from PVHP010003715.1 coordinate 74,659, forward strand.
AGCCATCTCTCCAGACCCTTGTTTTCATTTTTTTGAGACAGAGTTTCATGTAGCCCAAGCTGGCCTTGAACTCCTGATCTTCCTGCCTCCTCCATCTCTCAAAATGCTAGGATTACAAGCATGCACCACCACACCCAGCCTTATTCATTCTTTTCTTTTCTTTCTTTCTTTTTTTTTTGTTTTTCTTTCTGAGGTAGGGTCTCACTCTAACCCAGGCTGACCTGGAATTCACTATGTTGTCTTAGGGTGACCTCGAGCTCATGGTGATCCTCCTACATCTGCTTCCTGAGTGCTGGGATTAAAGGCATCATTTATTCATTCTTATTGAACTAAGAAGTAGCTGTTGAGTCCCAGTTGGCATATAGCACCATTAAGCACTTTAGGAAGAGCCAATATTGAGAGGAGGGCCATCCATGGTCTCTGCTTTTGAAGATCTTACACTTTTACCAGGGAGGTATAAAATCCACTGGGAAAAGTGTAGCCCAGGTCCCTGTGAGCTGGTCCTGAATTGTACTTGACTTTACACAAGTATTCCATGAATGAGTGTCAAAGGGAAGACCAAGACATTGGAGGAGAGAGGGCTCATTAGGGATTGGAACATCTCTGAAAGGTTCAGGGATGTGGATCCCTAAGAAAGAGGAGGAATTCTTGGGGATGGCAAGAGGGATGAGCAGGCAGTTTGGAGTCAGCAAGGGGGTTTGGTGGGATGGGAGACAGGAATGAAATAGTAGAAGGCCTTATATTTCAGAGATCCTGAACTTGATCTCAGACAAGGAGAAGCTATGAAATGATCTTGAACTCAGGAGTGACGGAGTAAGAAGGGCATTTTGGGAAGACAGTTCGCTAAGGGAGACCAGGTTATAACAATGACCCAGTGAGGGAATGAGACCTGGGTTTGGAAAGAAAGAACCAAACATGACTTTTCAAAGAAAACACATAATTGCCACAAGGCCACCAGAGTACAGTCAAAGGTAACTTCAAGGTTTGGGCCTTGTGACCAAGAGAAGGGTGTGAATAGACAGAAATGACATCGTGTGCGGTTGACAAAATGAGACCACATCCTCCTGGTAATGATTCATTGTTTTTATTAACAATGCCTCTGGTCGCTGAAAGAGCAGGCTGTGCTTCATAAAGCAATATTAACATCGTCATTCTCTACAAGAAAAAACGTTTGCATAAATAACTTAAACGAGAAAATAAATATGTCAACTTAACTCTTTAAACACTACTTTTTTTTTTGAGGACAAGTCCCACATGGTAGGCTTGCAAACCCACCAACCCCGCAGGCTTTTCTGTGGCACATGCTTTTTTTTTCTGTTTAAAGCATTTTTTTTGTTCGTTTCTTTTAACAAACAACACAGAAAGTAAGAGGGGTCTGGAAATGATTTCCAAAGAGATTTGTGGGTGGCAACTATGTATGACACTTTGCATTTTCTCAGCATATGTACAGCACTTGCCACCGCCCTCCAAAATTGTTATTTTAATATGATATGCCATCACAGAGGAGCTAGAAGAAGCTATTTTCTAGGCAGAGATGTGTCTGTGAGTGGCAGGCAGGAGGAGGTGCCTCAGAAGGGACATGCTGGTCTTTGATGGGAGGTGGCTGCAAGCCCAGTGTCCTTAGACCTGAAAGGTTTCTGCAGAAGATCAACTTTAAAATATAGATATGTGGTGGGGGAGGGGCACTGCTCTTTGGGAATGGGAGGGGGTGGTGGTTTCTGTCCCTTCCACCTCTCTGGGATCCTCTCCTGCTCTGTACTAGTAGAAGGCTTTTTTTTTTTTTTTTA